>JADHZB010000823.1:0-32840 GCA_015657535.1 Nephromyces sp. MM_2019
TATATATATATACTTAACTATAACATGCTATAAATAACTATATATGCATTGTAGATAAAGTAAACAGTGTATATATATAAACTCGAGTGACAAAAAGCTTTTAACTCTAGACACTGTTCTACTTCTTTCTCAGCAACATCAACTTTAAACGACAATCATTGCCCACCCCATCCACTGAGAGCATTAAATTTGCTAGGGATGTATTTTCATGAAATTTACCCAACTTTGCTGATTCATTATAGAAAATTTATACTTAAATTTAACTTTTAGAAAGTGTCTCGTCATTTATGTATTGAAAATCTTTAAATTTTATTCCATTTAAATACTATTTGGATAAGAACACAATGTTTTAATATCTGATATCGATAACACTTTGAAATTCATTTTATCAATTTCTTACAATCTTTTTACTAATTTTGTAAGGCTTCATTATAACCTCAAACTTTCGTTGCTTCCCTTGAATGTGACCTAAATATTACCTTTATCAAACCAGATCTTCATAAAACACATTGAAGGAAAATTTTTATTATCACCAATTCAGCCTTTAACTACTGATTTTTTATACAGCCTTTTATATACAGATATATGGGAAGAGTTGTAAATTTAGACTCTTAGTAAAGGAATAACCCCTCACCACAACTTTTTCTTATAATTTCCCACATATCAGAAATTCACTTTTCTCGTTCCATTACACTGTCATGTCTTGACCCACAAGGGGTGCAAGATTCATAATTAAGAATCATTCAGTAATGGCGACAAACCTAGATTCACTAAACGGGATGACACCTCTTATGGTTACTGGAAAATCCCTGAATACGAACTCTTATATCCACAATAACATCTCTATGAAAAGTCAACCCAACCACCCACCACACTTAAATAAAAATCATTCCATCCAAGTCAATTTAATCCCCGAAGAATCATCGGAACCCAAGTTTCCAGATGCTAAATCTTTATCCAAAAATGAAAAGTCAAAAGTATATAAAACAATTTTAAATTCTCTTTCAAAAAAGGAGTTTCCATTTTCGGAGGATATTCTTCAGGTTTTCTTTCCGGAAGAAAATTTGAAGGGTCCTAAAAAGGTTAGCCATTTAAAATTATTAGAATAAAAATAATTTTTTAGCCACTTTATATTATAAACTTAAATATATATTTTAACTCCAATTTTATATTATGAATATTTGTAGTCCATCAATTATTCCCAACCAAAACCATATTATGAAATGCAATACAACATCAACCAAATTAGTCATGTTAATTATACACCCTCAACACAATCTACTTATCGACAAGAACCCAATACAGATATTTCTACTCATCTCACACCTACAGATCGAGCTAGCCTTGGTATAATTATAATTTGACTTCTTATATTATATTAGCCGTTTAGAATTTAGTGAAACAATTATCATTACAAAAATAATAACAAATCTTACACTCTATTACTTTATTTAAATTATAATTGAATATAGCTACTTACTACATTTTTCATTTTAATCCCCTCACAGCAACTGACTCTATTAAGGGAGATACACCAATTAGTGCAAAACCACCATCTCAAACAAATGAGGATGAATATCCCGCTATCAGATGTACATGCCAGGTTCATAGTTAATTTTCCCCAATTAAATCAACCACAATCATTTTGAACTCACATTCTCTGTAGGCAAAACATTTGATAACTCGTGCCAGATTAGAGCTTGATACTTACAAGAATTTGCTTGACATGGATCGCAATCGTCTACGAGAGGATGATGAAAAACTACGAAAATTACACGGAAAACTACTCCATATGGAAACGGATTTATTAAAAAAAATTGATGAGATTAAACAAAGAACCACCAATATAGAGAATAAAGAGTTGGAAGTATCTATAAAAATGAAGAAGTTGGAAGATGAATGGAATCGTATTCATATTACCAAAAACACTTTAAGCAATGAAATGCGTAATTTTAATACTGTCGAAACTACTCATAACATCAATAAGTTAGAATTAGATAGGATTGAAGCTCGAGAAAAGGTATAAGATTTAATTGATTGAATAATTACTTTTTTCTAAGCTAATAAAATTTCAAATATTACATTATTAGGCTATCAATGAGATTCAATCTAAGATTAAGCATTGGCAAGCTCATGTTAGAGAAAAAGACATACTCCTAGAAGAAAAGTTTACGCAATTTGAAAAGGAAAGAATCAACTTGAACCAGGCTTTGAAAGATTTAGAAGGACGTGAAGCATTATTGAAAGAAAGTCAAGCTTCTTATGAGAACCAAAAAATAGAATTTTCTTTTGAAAAATCGAGAATCTTGGCTCAATTAGAAGATAGAGAAAAAACAATTGAAGATAAATTTCAACTCTTACACAAAGAGAATGGTAACTCTCAATTACTACTAGGTCAAGCTAATAAGAATGCACCAGAAATAGAAAATTCGACGAAGAAACTTGAAATCGTTAATCTCAAAGAAGAACAGTTAGAACAAGAATATCAATCGAAGTTTAAAAAGATTACTGACGAAAGCAAAGCTTTAAAATCAAACATTGAGAGTTTAAGAAAGGATCGCACAGAATTTACAGCTTGGAAAGAACTTGAACTAGATCGTATAAATTTAATTGTATCAAACTATACTGAAAAGCAAACTGAGTTAGAAAAATCATTAAATGAACTTTCTTCTTCTCGCAAGGAATATGAAAAGAATAAAAATGAATTTTTGACATGGAAAACAACAGAAGAATTTCGTTTAAAACAGTTAGAAGAAGAATATATAGAAAAATTTGAATCTCTTGATAAACGGAAAATTGAAATAGATGAAAATATGAAAATGAGATTAAGAGAAATAGAATACGTTAAGAATAATACAATCAAAGAAACACAATTAGCCCATCAAAATTTTGAAACCGAATCTATTAATGCATGGAATGAAGAGGTTAAACAAATCAAACAACTAAAGGATGAATTAGAAGATAAAAAGATAAAACAGAAAAATTATTATGAGGAACAACTCAAAAAACTTGAGGAATGGAAAAGAAATGAAAATTCAGACATAGAAAATATTAGATTAGCTCAGAAATTTGAACATGAAAAATTATTGGGCATAAAGGATGAATTGGAATCTGCAAAGAAAGAATTTAATGCTTGGAGAAATGATCAATATAAATTGATAAACACTCAATTAAGTGATTTACATAAACAAGGAAAAGACCTAACATCATTGAAGGGTGAATATATAACGAGTATAGAGGGATGGAAGAAAAGTCAAGATACTAAAGAAACACTAAATAACCAACAAGAGTTGGATATTATGAAGAAAAACATTGCGGACAAAGAACAACAAATACTAGCTAGAGAAAAAGATCTAGAAAGCAAGATTCAAAATTTCAATGAGCAACTGGAAAAATTTGGCTTGAAAGAAAAACACATCTCTGACAGAGAGAAACAATTAGAGTATAAGACGCCACAAACTGAACTAAGACATCAAGAACTTGTCTCAAAAGAAAAACAAATTTCAAATAGAGAAAAGGAATTAGAGCAAAGATATCATGATATAGAGCTACAACAACAAAAGGTTTCATCTGATAAAAAACAAATTTCAAATAGAGAAAAGGAATTAGAGCAAAGATATCATGATATAGAGCTACAACAACAAAAGGTTTCATCTGATAAAAAACAAATTTCAAATAGAGAAAAGGAATTAGAGCAAAGATATCATGATATAGAGCTACAAAAACAAAAGGTTTCATCTGGTGAAAAACAAATTTCAAATAGAGAAAATGAATTAGAGCAAAGATATCATGATATAGAGCTACAACAACAAAAAGTTTTATTTGATGAAAAACAAATTTCAAATAGAGAATTGAAACTAGAGCAAAGATATCACGATATAGAGTTACAACAACAAAAAGTTTTATCTGGTGAAAAACATATTTCAAATAGAGAAAAGGAATTAGAGAAAAGATATCGTGATATAGAATTACAACAACAAAAAATTTTCTCTGAAGAAAAACATATTTCAAATAGAGAAAAGGAATTAGAGAAAAGATATCATGATATAGAATTACAACAACAAAAAATTTTCTCTGAGGAAAAACAACTATCTGTCAAACAAGAAGAATTAGATAACAAATTTCACAATTTGATAGACTATGAAAAATCATTAGAAAACAAAAATGCACATATTTCTACACGATTAAAAGAAATTGAATCGAAGGAACCACTCTATAGTAAATATCTAAATGAAAATGAAGAACTGGAAATTAAGGTATATGCATTTGAATGTGAGAAAAAACAATTTCAACTTGACCTTGAACAAAGAGAGAAAAACTATGAGTCAAATTATCGGCGTTTAGAAGAAAAGAGAGAAAAGTTACAAAAGAAAGAAATTGAATTAAATAACCGAGAAAATGAAATTTTAATAACTGAAAAAGTTACAACCAATCGGCTCAAAGAAGATCGTCAACACATGAAAAGTAATCCACTGTTATTTAATACAATTAATCAATCTACACGCAACACAAAACCTGATATTAAACATACACATAATATTGCATCAAGAAATATTAATCCTTATAAAGAAGTTAGCTCTAAACTAATTTATGGTGTGTCAAATGCTCGCGGGAAGAATAATCAACATGATTCATCATCTATACACACATCAACATCTATCTATCCAGATCAACCTTCACACATCAATCAACCTACACACAATCAGCAAATACATAATCATCATGACACCATATCAAAGGATATATTAGCTATAGATTCACTTGAGAATTCATTAACATCTTTCTATGACACACCCACCAATGATTCAGACTTGAAGAATTACGAGGATATTATATCTAATTTGAATGACTCAAGGCTATTTGGCTCACTCAAAAGTGCAGATCCAAACACATCACCTATTTACCCCAGCCTAAATGACTCATCTGTTATTTATGATCAAACTATTTTCTCTACACCTGATGGGCCATTTGTACGTACATTTCAAAGACCCCAAGAGCAAATACACTCAAGCTCGATAGCCATTTCTCATTCAAATGAATATTTTGATATTATTTCCGAAATTTCAACTATTAAAGGTAAGTAAACAAACCTATTTTCAATATATATAATATTACACACATATATATATTTATATATATAACAATTCACGAATACACATACACATACACATTAACACACACACATACATACATATTTTGCCAAATTTCTTTTCAGATTCAACATTGAGTACACCCTACATTACAAACACTACAGAAAATAATATAATGTTTTCACAAGAATTATTTTCACCCAATGAAGAACAAGAATTTTCAGATAATGATAGTGTATATACTACACATCAAAACAATACGTTAAACAAACACTCTATTAATGGAGAAGCAAATGATAGCCAATATAATGATGATCAGATGAGTGAATTTTCATCTGCTCTTGATGTCCCTAAATTATTAAATGTGCATAATTCATCATCTTTGAATTCGTATGATTCTGAGAATGATATACAAATAAATAACAATACAAGCACTGAATTATACAACAGCTCTTCTAAATTTTTACAAAATAAAAATATACATATAAACGTTAAAAGCCCCATAATTGAAGAAAGTATTGATCATACAGATATCAATCATATAAATCACCAAATGAATCGATCACATGATTCCTCTATATCCCAAAACCATCAAGTTATAAACACACAACAACAGAATCCTATTAAAATACCTCCACCATCAATTAATCATACAACTGAACACACATCGTCACTCCCTTACACATCGTCACTCCCTCACACATCAACACACCCTCACACATCGTCACTCCCTCACACATCGCCACTCCCTCACACATCGCCACTCCCTCACACATCGTCACTCCCTCACACATCGCCACTCCCTCACACATCGTCACTCCCTCACACATCGTCACTCCCTCACACATCGCCACTCCCTCACACATCGTCACTCCCTCACACATCGTCACCTCCACACAATTCAACACCTCCACACAGCTCAACACCTCCACACAATTCAACACCTCCACACAGCTCAACACCTCCACACAATTCAACACTTCCAGATACCTCAATTCCTTCACACACTTACAATGTACATAACGAAACAACAAACAAACCTTTCAATCAAACATACTATAGTAACAAAACACATACACAAACTACACATGATGAAATTAAGCACAACAGGATCGCAGATACACACACCAATAAGAAAGAGTTAACATCTTCTCTAACTTATACAGATAACAACCAGGTAAGTTTTGACTTTAATACATATACAGAAAATAATGATTCATTAAATAATAATCAAAATTCTACACACAATACATCTTCTAGTAAAACATTAATGAGATTACTTAATAATATGAATAGGACCCAAAATACACAAAAAAGTAAGAATAAGCCTGATTTAAGGGATTTAAACAGAAATAAATATAATTTTACTTCTTTTGCACATTTTAATAATAATACTTCACATTCAGATAGGTTTAATCCTACACTTTCCAGAAATAACCCTACACATTTAGATAGGCCTGTTCTCACACATTTCAATAAGAATAATACACACTTAGACAATACTACTTCTACACATTTAGATACTACTACTTCTACACATTTAGATACTACTATTACTACACATTTAGATACTACTGCTACTTCTACACTCTTGAATACAACTAGTAATCTTACACACTCAGATACAACTCCTACACATTTATATACAATAAGTAAGACACAACTTCCATCAACTAAGAAAAATAATATATCCATTCCAAATCAACTTACACACAAGGTTGATAATAATTATGACACTTATAATTCAGATTTAAATAATATACCCAAAGAAGATATATCCACACACACAATTCAAAATCATCATATGGACACAGATAAACAACTTCTATCAACTAACACCCATCTAGATAGATCATCAAATTACATAAATAAACCATCAGAAGATTTAATAAATACACCTACACACTTAAACACTATAGGAGATACTGATACTCACACACAAGGATATATAGATAAAGAAGAAGAAGAAAAAGAACAACAACAACAACCTAAAGCTATAACAAGATATAAAGATAATTCAATAACTACATCTACCTCTGCTAGCCCATCAGATATACACACAGTATATGATTCAAATTCACCATCATTCGATATTACATTACACACAGAAATCAATATGAAAAATCTATTTGAAATAAATGAACAATTATCTATAAAAAATAATAATAATCAAATTGAAGAAAACAAATCAAAAGATTGCACAGACACACGCACTGAGACTACCCACAGCTCTGCTAATATACAATTTACACATGACTCTACATATAACTCTGTTAATCTACAACAACCTACACACAATAACACTACCCACAACTTTGCTAATATTCAACCTACAAACACTGACACTACACACAACTCTGTTAAAATAAATCTAAGTAATAAAAATTCACTATCAACAACTGAACATTTACACACACATTCTAGTTTAACAACACTAGATAAACTTAATTACATAAAAAATGATTCAAAATTAATCACATCTAGTAAAGTATGTTCACCCAAATATAATGCACACTCAGCCCAAATAAATTTTATAGATAGTGAGGATAAATCAAATAACATATTTGATTTTACTGAACCAATTAATATACTCGTGACATCCAAACAAAATATATCTTATATATCAGAACCAGACCATACACACACAGATATTAGAACTTCAGATACACAATTCCACACACACATTGATTCAAAACCCGACACACACATTGATACAAAACCCGACACACACATTGATACAAAACCCGACACACACATTGATACAAAACCCGACACACACATTGATACAAAACCCGACATACACATTGATACAAAATACCACACACATATTGACACACAAAAAGATACAGAACTCGATACATACCAAACTTTAAATAACCTTAGACACAACAATATTGATAATAAAACCAATGAGATGGTATACACAGACAAACACAGTATTGATATAAACTATATTAATAATGATGAAATCACAAACGATGAAAATTTTGGTGCAATTAAATTAGACACTACACATCAATTTATATCTTTTAAGAGAAATATACACAGTAACCAAAAATCCTATTTTGACGATTTCTTAACATCTTCTCACTCATCTGCTTATTATTCACTTACTGGTAATCAATACTCAGATCATAATGATTTGAGTGATAATAATAGTACTTACACACAATCAATATTACCTTCAGCTCATTCATCTCCTTCTATATCATCTAACCAATCTGAATTTTCACACGATATTTCACACACATATAACGAGGGACAAACACTCACTGATATACACACACACAACTCTGACATCGAATTGGGACACTCTGAGGTACACACACATCAACCAGACTTAGAAATTGAACATAGTGATGTACGTTCACATACTTCTGATCCAAAGTCAGAGCAATCTGGTGTGCTCACACATTCCTCTGAAGAACGGTCGGACTATTTTTCTACACACATACAAATCTCTGATGTAACTCTAAAGCATCCTGATGAACACACAAACAATTCTACCGAGTACTCAGACTATTCTAATACACACACACAACGCTCTGATGTACACACATACCACTCTGAAGTAGAATTTGATCACACTGATGTACCTACACATAATTCTGATGTAGAGTCAGAGCAATCTGATTTGCTCACACACTCCTCTGATAAACCTTCAGACTATTTTTATGCACAAACACAACACTCAGATGTAGAGTCAGATAACTCTAATTCATACACACACCATTTTGATGATCACTCAGACTATACACACACACAATCCTCTGATTCACATACAGAAAATCCTGATATCGATTTTGAACACATTGATGCACCCACACATAATTCTGATGTAGAGTCAGAGCACTTTGATGTACATACACACCAATCTGATGAACACTCTAGATATTCTGATGCACACGCACACCACACTTATGAACATTTTAATTACTCTGATACACACACATATCATTCTAATGAGGACTTAGAATATTCTGATTCAAACACACAACACTTTGATGTACATAAAAACAATTCTGATATAGATTTAGAGTACTCCGACACACACACACTAAATCCAAGCAAGTCAATAGATAGCTTACAGCCTACAACTACAACAGTACATACACACACCACTATATCGTCTCAACACCTCCCAGAAAACTATATGAAAGTAATAGATGATGTGCAACGCCCTATAACTGAAAACACTACACACAAATTTATAGAGAGATCTGATTTACACACATTAGAAATTACACCAGTGGAAAGTAACACACACACTATTGAAAAATTACATAATATGGATAACGAACACACAAAAACTAATTTTACAAATTTAAGCACACATAATCATTTAATTAACACAATTGATTTACACACACACATTAATCCTGATAAAGAAAATATATTAAGCAATAAGGAAATCCCTCATATTAAACATAATATATTTACACACACTACAAGCAAGTTAGACTCGATATCTCCTGATATTGAAAACAATGAAGAATGTGTAATAACAGATACTATTGAAATAAACAATAAATACACACACACACAAAATGATAGCACAAATGCAAATTTAAAAACTATAAACAATATTGTAAATAATGATATAGGGGGTGATCATAATATAGAAAAGTCAAACATTGATTTACACAAGCTTGATGCTATATGTGAATTTGATATTAATGATAATACACACAGAGATAAATTTGACAATCATCATATTGTACACACACACAATATTAGCCAATCACCTCTATCTTTCGATGTGTGTAAAACTACACACACCAATATAAGTTACCCTAATCAGCATCCAGAGGAAGATGAACAATTTTCTGCACTATTTTTGAATACCTTAAGCAATCACCCATCTAAATTCACTATACACACAGATATTATCAAACATACTGATAGTGCTACACACACTGATATGGATCAACTTAATAATTTGAATTCATTAGATAACTCAAACACTCATAATTCTACACAAACCGATATGAGTAATAATAATGAATTAATCTCATCATATAACACACACAGCAAAACTATTACACACACTGCCATGGACACAAAGAGTGAAAGCTCACAACATCACTTACATACTAGCAGAGTTATAAACACTGAACTTGCTACACACACTGAGATATTCTCACAATATAATTCCCACACAGATTCAAGCAGTGAGATATATTCACAACTTGACTTACACTCTGAAATTGGTACACACAGTGAAAGTGAACATGATACACACAGTGAACATGGCACACACAGTGAACATGGCACACACAGTGAACATGACACACATAGTAATTATGATTCACACAGTGAACATGACACACACAGTGAACATGGCACACACAGTGAACATGACACACATAGTAATTATGATTCACACAGTGAACATGGCACACATAGTAATTATGATTCACACAGTGAACATGACACACACAGTGAACATGGCACACACAGTAAACATGATACACACAGTGAACATGGCACACACAGTGAACATGGCACACATAGTAATTATGATTCACACAGTGAACATGGCACACATAGTAATTATGATTCACACAGTGAACATGGCACACACAGTGAACATGGCACACACAGTGAACATGGCGCACACAGTGAACATGGCGCACACAGTGAACATGGCACACATAGTAATTATGATTCACACAGTGAACATGGCACACACAGTGAACATGGCACACACAGTGAACATGACACACATAGTAATTATGATTCACACAGTGAACATGGCACACATAGTAATTATGATTCACACAGTGAACATGACACACACAGTGAACATGGCACACATAGTAATTATGATTCACACAGTGAACATGGTGCACACAGTGAACATGGCACACACAGTGAACATGGCGCACACAGTGAACATGGCACACACAGTGAACATGACACACACAGTGAACATGGCACACATAGTAATTATGATTCACACAGTGAACATGGCGCACACAGTGAACATGGCACACACAGTGAACATGGTGCACACAGTGAACATGGCACACATAGTAATTATGATTCACACAGTGAACATGGCACACACAGTGAACATGGTGCACACAGTGAACATGGTGCACACAGTGAACATGGTGCACACAGTGAACATGGCACACATAGTAATTATGATTCACACAGTGAACATGGCACACACAGTGAACATGGCGCACACAGTGAACATGGCACACATAGTAATTATGATTCACACAGTGAAATTGTAACACACAGGCAACGTGATACACATAGTGAATATACCGCCCTCAGTGAAGTTGATACACACAGTGAAGCTGACACACACAGTGAAATTGATACAAACAGTGAAATCTATACGAACAGTGAAGTGGATACACACAGTGAAGCTGATACACACAGTGAACCTTCTACACACAGTCAAGCTGATACACACAGTGAAGCTGATTTACACAGTGTAGTCAGTATGCACAGTGAAATTAACACACATAGTGAAATTGATACAATTAGTGAATTTGATACAATTAGTGAATTTGATACTCATAGTGAAGTTGATACACACAGTGAAGTTGATACACACAGTGAAGCTGACACACACAGTGAAATTGATACACACAATGAACCTGGTACACACAATGAAATTGATACACACAGTGAAGCGGATACACACAATGAACCTGGTACACACAGTGAAGCGGATACACACAATGAACCTGGTACACACAGTGAAGCTGATTTACACAGTGAAGCCAGTATGCACAGTGAAATTAACACACATTATGAAATTGATGCACACAGTGAAGTTGGTATGCACAGTGAAATTGATACGCATAGTGAAATTGATATCCACATTAAAAATGATACAGACAATTATGTTAGTACAACTATTGAAGTTGGCACAAACAGTGAACATGATACACAGAATCATCTTGATTTACTCATATCACCTAAGACTACAAATCAAACACCAAGTTTAAATAATAACACACACATAAACTCTAACTTTAATAACATGTTCAATCTTGATAATAATAATTCAAGTATGAATTATCAATCATCTTCCACCCACACACTACGAGAAAATCACAACAATTCATTTGATATAGATTTAATTAAAACTGAATTATTAAATATAGTTGAACACACACTAGATAAAAAGATCGATACATACACCCAAGATATACCACAAATTAAAACACACACATCCATTCAAGATATAGAGTTAGATGTTCACTCGCCCACTCAAGATAAACAGACTGGCACACACACACACGTTCAAGATATAGATACACATGAGCACGAAACATCCTCTCAAGACATACACAAAACCATCCAAGACATACACACACCCACACAAGATACACCCACACAAGTCACACCCACACAAGACACACACACCCAAGATATACATAGCCAAGATATACACACCCAAGATACACATTGTAAAGACCTACACACCCAAGATACAAATTGTAAAGACCTACACACCCAAGACACACACACTCAATACATACAAAACACACCCACCCAAGATATATACACACAAGATATAAACACTAGTGAATTTCAATCACCTAAATCATCACAGTTATCATTTCTAGATTCACCCAATTCAAGTTTATTTAGTTCAGTTAAATCAAATTTATTATTAGACACAAACTTATTATCAAATTCATTAAAAATGTGTAAAAATGATGATAATAATGAATCGAGTTTATCGAGTAATTCTGAACAATTTCAAAAATCAATAGTTGACGATGATTCATCTGATAATCTTGATAATTTACATACATCCTCAGAAGATGAATACAGACAGAATCCACATAATATCAATGATGATACACATGTACGTATATATAAACACACATATACACACATTTTCTCTATATTATATACCTTATGGTGTACGGGGAATATATTTATTATATGTGTATATGGAATATATATATATTGTGTGTGTTTTCCAATATAATATATATATATATTGTGTGTGGGTGTTTTTATCATTACTTTTATGTGTATTTCTATTTGTATTTCTATGCGTATTTCTAATATATATATATATATATATATATATAGTGTATGTGTGGTATACTTATATATATAGTTGATGTATATGAACTATATATTATATTTATGTATATATGTATGTGTGTGTGTACATATATACATATTTCAGATGAAGGAAGAAATATCCAATATAAATATTCAAGTAGATAATAATAATCATGAAACTCAACTATTAAATTCAAATAATTTTATAATGCCAATTGTAGATTTAGAACGTTCATTAAATAATAACACATTTAATATATTCGCACCACCCTCTTCATTGAATTTACTAGCACCTAACTCTGAACATACACAACAATTTGATAGTCGCTTACCACCCTCCTTAGCTAAAGAATCAACTTATACACACACATATAATGAGTGATCACACTCTATAGGAATGTGCATTTTTTTTAAATGTGTGCATTTAACATATATATATATGGAGTTGCAATATACTGGTATTTCTAATAGATGATTTCTTTTTAATTATTATTATTATAACACTCATTTTACCTGTTTGTTCACAATCATTATTTTATCCATATTTAATTTTATGTATATATATATAATAAGAATTTTGATGATTATGACAAATGTGTATTTGTATATGTGTTTGTATGTGTGTGTGAAAATATAATTTTAGATTACTCTATATTTGTAATTTAATATTATTACTTTTTTATTTTTAACATGTGTACATTAATTTTGCTTTTTTGGATATTTTATTATTTCAAAATTCCATAGTATACTGAATTGAAAAAAACTAAAAAATTTTAATTTTGTAAATTTAATTACATAATTTTTAATCATTATACCAATTAATATTTATATAATAATATTATTATATATATTTGTATACTCTATTCACCAAATTAGATGAGTATTAAAACATGTAAAATTAAGAATGGATAAAGATATAAAATATAACGGAAATTAGGATTTACAAGTTATTATTTAAATATATAAAAAAAAAAAATCCATTTTATATATATGATGATTCACACACTTGTTTTAATAAAACTTGTATTAACATTGTGTTTACTACATGCTAGTTATATACTACATTAACATATTTAAATTCATATATATTACATATATATAATACTATGCAAAATTTAAGATATAATTTAATAATTAATGTAAAAGTAATTGATCTCCATCAAAGTATAATTTTAAAAATGATTATAATTCATTAACTCGTAATTTTTGATTAATTATATATTTAAGTGTTTTAATACACGCATTGAATTAAAACAATTTTTCAGAATGCATAACATATTATATATTTGAACAATTTATCAAAGGATGATGTTCGATATATATATATATATATAAATTATGATTTAAAGATAATTGACAAGTTTTTATTTTATTATTTTTAATTATTGCGTGTTTTAGATTCCAACTTTCTTGTAGTATTTGAAAAGAGTTTATTATTATAGATGAAATCTTAGTTCAAGATTTGAAAAAATTTTAAAGTTAAATATTTTGTAATTATTCAACGAATTTGGACATGTTTGATAGCCAACTCATATATTCTTTTTGTTCTTTTTCAACGCTACATGCATCTATGAAGTTACATAAATCATCATCTACACCCAAACTGTTTAACCATTCATCGAATGATTCTTGTACATTATCAGCCAAATCTTCAAAATCAGGTCCATTAAATGAGGTCATCTAAATCATATTAATAATATATAAATATATTTATATATATTTCAATGATATAAAAATGTATAATACTTGTATTGTTTAACAAATATATGAAAGTAATTAATAGATATTTTGTATATAGTAAATATGCGATAGAAAAAACGAGTAGGTATAAAGAAGAAGAGTATGAAGAAAACGTTAAATATGTACATTGAGAATAAGAAAAGATAAATCTGATAAATTGTTTAATTTTCAATTTGCTTTCACATTTTGAAAAAATAGAAAAAAGTCATACATACCGAATTCTTAGCCTCTGTATCTTGGAAATATCGAACGTTTCCAATCATATATCTGAACTTCTCATCATTTTGTAACGTTGAGCAATGGAAAGTTATACCATTTCCTTTTTCATTCTCAATAGTTACAGAAAAGTCAGTCATTTCAGTTTGTTCTCCCATGTCTTCACCTTCTGGTTGGAAGGGGCTAACTAATTGGAATTCAACAGTCATTGTTTTTCCTGTTTCGTTGAAAAATAAATAATTGATTTATCATATCATATCAACAGATCTATCCGCTCATTTAATTCAATGTGTACTAGGCTTATATTAGATATAGGCTAATATTGTTAATCAAGTTAGTGATTAAGTTGTTGAAGATCATGTCTAAATCTCAAATTCATATAAAGTAGATTATTTTTCATATTTAATGCAATACAATAAATACATATGACATAATAAAAGCAATATAGAAAAGTATCCTACCATTTTCGAGCGTCTTCTTGAGGGACATATTTGTATCTCCATCCTTTTCAGTAAAAGTCCAGTCCTTATTCTTTTTGAGGAAATTGGTTGTTGTGTCAGATTTCTCAAAGTTAGACTTTTCGTGTTGAAGTTCTGATGTGAGGTGTTTATAAATCTTCTTTTGAGCACTTGAGAAAGACCTGGTAGCAATCAAGCTGGGAGTATATAATATTCTCTTTGCTGTTTGGCCCAGAACAGCCTTATTGAAAGAATTAGAAACTATACGAGAGAGTACCATCTTGGCAGGAAAGTGATTAGGAATTAGGCGAGAAAAAAAGGTAATTTGGAGATAAATATAATGAAGATATATTTGGTGCTTTTTAGATACAAAGAAGATGAGAAAATTAGATATGTGTACTCAAAATGAAGTTTGTTTAAAGTTTTGGCTCTTAAATTATAATTTAAAGGGAGGGAAATAATTCTAAAAAAAGTTTTGTTGTTCTAATTTAGGGGAAGCTTATTTGAAGGAATAGTTGATGATCTATACAAGCTTAAGTAATATAACACAAAGCACGCGTACTAGGGAAGGTAAGTATGCTTAACTATTTCATCTTGTTGTGTTGTCGATGTATCTATTTTACAACTTGATGATGAACTTGCATTGCATATCTTAACATTGAAACTGTACTATATAGTGAATGTTTTACACTTAAACATGTACATATATATATGTGTATGTTGTGTGTGAGTTATTTGTTTTGCAGTGTATTTTACAAATTTATTGTTATTTTATATGCATTGACATTTAGCATCTAATTTTTGTTGGTGTTTTTTAATTAGCTTGCTTATATTAATGTATACCTCAATATACAAATAATAGTATTAAAGTTGATATTCGTTTTCATCTATCAGTTGTTATACATATACATATATTAACATTTGTTATGATTACTTTTGTGTTGGTGATTGAGATTTATTTTTACAAGTGTGTAGTTTGTGCTTTAATTGCTACATACCTATTTTATTATGTTTTTATTTAAGTAAGATGTTTAGTTAAGTAATTCCATCAATAAATTTGTTAAGTTTGAACATATTAATATAGATTATTATTAAAATATATAAGTTTTTGATACTTTAATCAAGTATCTTTTCATTTTTACAAGTTTTTTCGAATGGTTTATGATTAAATTACTAAATGTAATATTTTCAGGTAGCATATTTGAATATACACAATAGGTAATGTTGAAAATATATAAACCAAAAATGTTGAAAATATAAATAAAAAATATAGAAAATATATAACTGAAAAACATATGAGTTAGATATGATTATCAAACATATTTTGTGTTAAGAAAATTCTCAAATAACCCTAAGTTGGACTTGTAACATATATAAAAAAAAATTATATCTAAAGGAGATACAGATTTATATATATATATATGTATCGAGTTTGTTCAAAGTGATAAAAGGATAGATGAATCAAAAAAAAAGTGTGAAATTGAATTTCAAGCAATAAAGAATCTCGGTAAAAATGAGGATTTTAATAAATTTGATATATAAAAATTCACTGAAAATTGTTATATAATTCAATTTTCCCTTATTTGTTCGAAGCATAGAACCTTTTTTAAGCATGCTTTAGATGTGTGGTGGAACAACAGTAAAGAGCCTTTACTACTCTCTTAAATTACTTGGAGAGTAAAACTTCAATTAAATTAGCAAGATGTATCTCTAAATTAATAATTATAATAGAAAATCTACTACTACAGTTCCAAATGTGTTAAGATTCTTCTTAAGCTCCTATTAGAAACTTAACATTTGATAATTCTTATAACACATTACTAACTACTTAATCTAGTTATTACAGTACCCATTTTTACATCTGCATCAACCTCATTTTGAGGTAAAATAAAGCTGATCAAAGTTACAAGCCATAAATACCTAAAATTCCTATCACTTTTTACTATCTCCTTAAAGCTTATTATGTATTTTTTATACTAAATACAGATTGGGTAAAAATGGAGAACCTTTTAGAGGATGTAAAATCAAAGGTAAAACATCATATCATTCATCCTATAAACCTTTGATAATTACAATAATAACAAACAGTCATTCCATTAAATTGATGTCTTTTTGTAAATTTGCACTTTATAAGCACAACATTTGATGGGAAGCACACAAGCAGGCCTTCATTGGAAAGTTTTGGATTTTTTCTACTAAAATTATTTTATAGTTTATATATTATACCGCTAAAGTTATTGTTTTATAATTTCAAGCTTCATTCTAAATTTCAGTTTATAAACATTAGTAAAGATTTTGCAACAATAGAATTGAGGCTCAATGACGAACTATCCAGTGCATTTGGAGAAAATATGAATCCAGTGAATTTCACCAATAGGTTAAAGAAACTCAAGGAGAGATGTGATGAGCTTGAACCCAAGCTTAAGGTATAATAATTAGTCCAACTAAAGCGTGGTACATTAATCAATCCAAGACATATTTACTCAGAAACTATTTGAATGTAAGTTAACCTTGGCCTCGGTTCTGGAACAACAGCTAATTAATTATCAGCAATTGGAAGGGTTACAGGTCTCCTATTAAAAATTCTGCATATAAGAACTTTTTCATATTTTCCCAATTCTAATACGCTTCAGAAAATATCAAACTCGAAGATTTCCGACACTTATGTAGACATAAGAAACGATGCTGCTAACGTACTGGATAGGTGGCAATCAATTTACAGACAAACACTTCGACATCAATTGTTGGTTTTAAAAACTATTGTAGCATCATTATTCTTTTTTATTATCTCACTACTCACACACCTATGTACAGAGAGGAAAACTCCCTTAACCAATCCAACGTAGATATTAGGAAGACCGAGCACCAAGTTCAGCCCGAGCTATATGAAACAGATGTTAGCACTAATTTTTCGATTGTTTAAGATATTCAATTTCTTGTAATTACCAACACCCTTTCAACTTAGGAATTATATCGCCAACCTGTGGAAGATCTACAAGTGTTGAAGCAACCCGAAGAAATTCTAAATAATTCCTTTCCAAACAACTTTGAACCGGTAAAATGAAATAATCACCGTGAAAATTACCTTTATATATGACTCGTCATTTCTACTGAAAGATTAGCGAATTTCTATTCGAAACCGTACCAACAAAATACAAGGATCGATGCCAATTAGATGAAATAAATCAGATTTATTCTATTTTATGGAGTGAACATGAAAAACATGGAAGGTTCCATAGCTTTATAACTAATTTTCATTTTTTTTTTACATTAATCATTGATTCTTTTCAGCTTTCATTCAACATCCAAAGACAGGCTACAAAAGCAACATGGATTACAACTACAAGGAAGAACTGGTTAAGAACTCTTTTTCTTAAGAGACAGTTAGAACTCGTCATAATTTCCACTTTTTTATTCCAGGAGAAGCCAAAATGGAATCTTTAAAATTTCTGAAAGTTATACAAATCAACAAGTAAGAAATTGCCTCCTGAGCGAAAAGCTTGAATGAATTAATATATTCATTGACTCGAGATTTTAGAATAAGCCCATTTGTACCTAAGCGTCATTTAACAAAAATTAAATATGAATTTTGTTTAAAAACCCTTGATTCTCAGCAACAACATTTCTCTAACAAAAGAATTTAGACCTAAGCCACCACTTTATCCCAATTATCTCAAAACTGCTAAATCGCCTATCATTAAAACCAAGAAGCTCCACAACAAGCACACAATTGATCAAAGTTATTAAATGGTAATTCAAGTAAGTTTTGATTTAGTTACTTGAATTTTTGGCTTAAATCTTTTAACATAATTATTATCACAAAATATTTTTAGGCACTCCATACCACTAATTGGGCTTTCTGCTTCACATTTTTCTACATATCCCCTGATTAGAGCTTTAAATATGTCGATTTCAAAGAAACATCAGACTAGAGCACTACTTTCCAAAAAAAAATTATATACATTATGTTTTTGTATAATAAGCAATTTGATCCTGAATCTCTGGTTCAATCGATAATGTTTGATGTTTAAATAATACCTAGGATTTCATCTTAGTTTTCTTTGTAGTTTTGTAAACTTATTCAAACTCATTATTAAGTCTTATTCCTAATTACACAATTTCTATTCTAATAATTATCTATAGGGTTAATTAATCATCCCTGCCTCAATTATTCGAAAATTTAATACTCAACCATAGAATAAATAATAAAAACTTTTCTATTTTGAATCAATATTTCTCGAAAATATTTTAAAGCGATATGTATCCAATATAGACATTTATTCATAATTATTACTAAAGTAACTAGTTATATTTAAACGGGAAAATAAATTTAAATAAAAATTGGTCGAAGTTGGAAAAAGTTCATTGTAGATGGGTGTTTCATAATAAATAAAATGCTTTGATAATTCTTCACTATGTGAGCCTATAAAGTCTTAAAATAAAAGTATTGTTGAAGTCAATCAAAGTTTTTCATATCAGTTCTATTAGGGGTGTAATTGTTGTACTGTATAAGATTATGCTTATGGTCAAGCTTTGTGGTAAGATGTCGTAAAATACCACTATTTGTATTATATAGCTCCCTTATGTCCTTGATTGAGTTTGGATTGGCACCGAAGGAAATGTAGAACATTCTTCCAAACCAGAATACCCCTACTCTGGGCTTGTTTACCCGGAATGATGCCTGATGATTATACAAAAAAAGAATTATCAAAGAATTAGTAAAATAATGTCTTAATTCTAGCCTTGTTGATAACTGATCTTAAAATAATGAGTTATGAAAGTTATAAAATTGTTATGTAATTGTTTAATGATTTGAATGTAACCTATTAAATCATCTACACATACCCGTCTCCAACCTAAATCTTTAACCGCAAGTATAGTTCCATGATTTTTATTAATAACTGAGGAAGTATCTTTCAAAAGCTTGACAATGTCAGTAGGCTTCATTCGTTTTGAAAGATAAAGATAGCTTTCATAGAAAACCATTGTGTGTTTTTTGGCCTACGTAACTTAAAAGTTCAAATTATTCATATGAAAGAGATGTTATCTCAATAAAAAAGAAATGCTGTCTCTTTTCAGTATACTAATTGGGTAGTACTTTTTTGCTTTTCTGAGAGCAAATGTGAATTTTTAAGTTAATAAATAGACTAAGTAATGATATTGCTGGATAATTGATTAGGATGAAATTGATCTAATTTAAATATTATAAAATTTTAATCTGAAAAACTGTTTCCATATTAGTTTATGGTTAGCATGATATAGAGCTTAAGCTTTTTGTAATGAAAAATATGATAAAAATATTCAGCTCCTTATCTGGAATTGGGATAGGTTAATTCACAATCATTTAAAATGATTTAAACCACAGTTTTTATCGGTTGATGCTCATCCCCAATTTGACATTAAATTGTGTTAACTCAATTAGTTTTATTGATTATTGGGATATACTGTTTAGCTATTGTTACACCTTTAATTGTTGTGGTTACATAATTAGATACAACCTTTCAAGGTATCAAAATTACAATCATCTAGGTTGAGGTGCATTACAAATTTTTGAATCTTTTTCAAACAATTTCAAATATCACTCAAAAATTGGATTTTTGTATATTCAAATATGCATTTTGGGATTAAAATAAAATTTGGAAATTCATTATAATCTTTGAATATTACAAGTCAAATTTCTCATTTTAAAGCAATTAAAGTGTATTCGAAGGTTACCATGACGTTTAGCTGAATCTCTATTCCTATATCTATTATAAATTAATTGTGTATTATGCAGCAAAAATCAATTAACTCTTTACTCACTGAATTAAAAGTTATTATACGTTTTTAATGATTTGAAATTTGGAAGCATTTACAAATTTAAAAAGGTAAGTAACGCTTTCATTAAAAAATATATCTTGAATTTCTGGATTCATTTTACAAAACCACGGATAAATTCAAAATTTAAAAATGATTAATTAGTAAATCTATTAATCTCCTTTTAGTTTTTAGCTCATATCTGAGATCTTTTCTATAAAAGGCTGGTTGATTTCACATCTAACACTTGGGCAGCAATGGCAAACGATCAGAAAATTAGTGCCATAGAGACTCTTATGCCATATATTATGCTAATAGTTGAGCTTGGAGCAGTTGTCTTATATTTCAGCCTATTCTTTTTTTTTTATACACTTGTAAAAAATGAGTTTACATTTGTAAAAATTCAAGTAAAATTATAAACTTAGGCTCGAAAATCTCTAATATATACATTTATTTTTATTCATGTAAATTCTTAGGTTCTCTTAATCCATGTATTAGCTAGTGTAATGGTTTTGTTTATAATTCCACTTTATCTTGAGCTATATTTAAGAAGTCTCTATTGGCCAGGCATTTTTCGAATTTCCAGCTATTGCCTTATCGGTATCTGTGCATTGTTTATAAAAGAACATGGACTCATTCGGCTTTTCGTAATAAACAAAGCTTATGAAACTTGAGTTTTCTTAAATTTAATGAAATGATTTTTTTGTAATTTTTTACAGTTCTTGATTGTCAATCTTGTCACTACGAGTTTTGAATCATATGATATATCCCTCAAAACTAAAATGTAAGTGCAATTGTTCAAAGTATTTAATTGCTTAATTAATTTGATAATATCTATTGCTATTTTATAAATCAGATTAGCGTGTGAATTTTACAACAATTGCCAAAATTACACTTCAAAATGGATTGACTTCACTCTTTTAATCAGATCGCTTTTATCTATAGTATTGCAAGTATAGCATATATTATAGCTAATAAAAAATGTTTATATTTTATGATTAACTCTATCATACCAGATCGTTTGTGCGTTAGCTGCGGCTTATATTCTAGTTTCTATAGGTATACTTGATTCGAAAGTGTTAGCAACAATGTACTTAGTCCCAAACAAAAAAGTTAAGAAAAATGCAGAAAATATTGAAGACGAGCTGGTAAATTCAGACAATGAAAAAACTGCATTAGACATGCTATTTGAAGGCAAAGCGCAAGTTCATACATAATTTATAAGACATAAATTCACAATTTGAGGAGATGATGTATGTGAAATTGGTAGAAAGGTTTAGTAGACACTACTGGTCACCAACATAAAGAGTCTTAAAGCCCGATAATTTGGAAGCTCTATTTCATTTCCTTTATTTTAAAGAATACTAGTTGAGCTTAGGTCAAGCATGCTTTCGTCGTATTTCCATAGTTAAAAACTATTTATAACAATTTTTATGGTATTTAAAAAGGTTTAGGGACTGTTTTCCTAAAATAAAAAAAGCTTCATGCCAGCTATGAGTGTAAATACATTTGATAAGATTACAAAACTTTAATTAAATTTTGTTTTAGATTAAGAAATCTTGCGTATGAAACATAACTCAAACCTTATGTTCAAAAACTATGAATTTTTTTGATATTCTTAGTTTTAGTTTTTCTACAGTTTCTCAACAATTAGAAAAATAAAGGTACCTACCTAGTGCTTAATTATAGCAATAACAATCTCAAATATATTGATGAAAATTTTCCCAAACTTAATCTCCACATCTAATTTCTATCTGACTCATTTTTATTTTATATTGACTCTTACTCTATCCACATGGGGAATAGGCATAAGTCAGAACTACTTTGAAAACGAGAGAAACATTTTGAATTTCCTCATACTAGAAGATTCACAAGTAGTAAGAAAAATACTCAGTTTTTGCAAAAAAAAATTATTACAAGCATTATAGTATTGCACAAGCTCAACACTTCTTCAAGCAACTGATCAAAGTGAAGTAAAACATTAAAAATTTCCAAACTTTAATTTATGAAAAGTAAGTAGTTAGGCATAACCACTATGCACAGAGCATCTTCAGTTTGCTCTAAGATTCCAGATTGTGATTTTGTTTCATTTTCAAGCTGGAATAATCCTAGGAAACCAGCTGCTCCGATGGCAGCTTGGCTATGCTCTGGTATTTTCTAGTGAAGATTGACATTGTGTTTGCTAGCTTGTTGAAATAGGCACAAATTGGATGTCTGATCGTAGGAAGTTGGGTTGGAAAACTTTAGTAAATCCACAATTCTTTCTCGGTAAAAATTTGAGAAATTTTATCGTCAAATCATGCTGGTGATTAAGACAACTTAAGGGATTACAACACTTTTTTGAATTATCGTTCCGTGAGTCTTATTTATCTATAGTCTGAAAAATTTTTCCAACAAAAAGCTTACAGGATTGTCCACAAAAGCAAATTTTGAAATCATTTCATTGTAATTTTCTTATGGAAGCCATACATGAAAAGTATTAGATGTTTATCCTTATGTATATTGAATTTTAAAACATCACTAATAAAAGCTGTGATCAATCTTCTGCTTGTAGCCATGTGATTGTAAAACGTCAAAACTTAAAGGATTCCAATAAGCGACAAGAGTTTGGATTTTTTCTGGTTATGTGTTCTGGGAAACGATCTAGTTTCATAGCTTCGAATGGATCATTTGTTTCCGGTACTGTATATATATGCAGTCTAGTGTACTTAGAGGTTAATAGAAATATTTAAAATAGCTTGTAAATTATCCAAAATTATTGAAAACATCCTCTAATTTCACTTTTTTTTAATATTCAGTAAAAAAGAAAGGGTTTTATAACGAGACTAGTAACCAAAGTGTTCAAGAACCTAAAGGAGAACTGCAAGAATTATCTGAATATGGCCCGAAAGGTGAAGTCGTAATTTTAATTGTTATAGCATCTCATGTATGATTTATATGTATTGGTGTAAATTTAGATATAAAATTAAACCGAGATTCCTTTGGACCAGTTACCAGCGATGATTTTTATGATCGTAGAACTAAGGGAATGATAATTGCACCCATAACAGTTTGATAGGTACCTAACTATGGATTATGTTTATTGATGTTTAATTAAAGATTCGAATATTTATACTATTTAATCACAAACAAAAATTTAAAATATAATAAACTCAAAATGATTTATCTTTTAATAGGATATATAATATAACTACAAAAAGAAGCCTCACAGTTAAATTTAGTGTGAAAATTAATAAATTAAAACTGATCTATTCATAAAAATTCTTTATATAAATTTTCTTAAATACTAGATATTTATATTATACATAATTCGTCATGTATAATTAAAGATAGCTTTGTATTTTATTCTAAAATTTGTTTAATTATTTTCAGGAAATTAACGTTTCCAACGAGTATTTTATTGTCAAAGATATAATTAAAAATAAATATCTTGTATATGAAGCTTTTTTTAATGATCGAAGTTGTTTGGTTGATGTTATTTTTTAAGTATAGCTAATTAAGGAATAAAAAGGAATGTAATAATGCAGATTTAGGAAAAATATTTAAAAATTGATTGCTGATAAAGAAATCTGAAAATAATTCTACATGAATCGTCTACAAGAGATGCCTGGAATCCGCTGAAAAATAGAATAAAGAAACAATAAAAGAAAAAATTATAATTGAGGAGTAGTAATCAATTACGTGTAAAGAGAATCTAGAGAAATAAAAAGATTAAGACCAGCATCTTCGCCAAGGCCTGGTGTCTAAAAATGTAGAAAGTGGATTGATCAATATTAATAGATTAAGGTATCCAAAAATTATTTATAAAATTAACTTACTAAAGTTGAAGAAATTTTAAGATCTGTTTTCTCTATTATGTTTATATTTTCTCTCATAATTGATGACTGTGGTAAACATGATTATTATTTTTAAAAAGTGAAAAAGGGTTAATTAGGGATCAAATGAATTTTAAGTGCTAGTTTAAAGTTATATACGCTGATATCTAACACTACTTTGTTTTACCCTTTGTGGAATCATTGTTAATGATAGCTTTAGTTCGTTATTAAGTGCATAAACAAAATTTTTGATGTTATTTTCAATGATTGAAGTCAATGCAGTTATACGAGATGTATTATCTTGGCGCTCCTCCTCTGATATAGGATAGCTCACATTTACGATTGAAAAGGATATGGTCTTTTTGTCATGAATGTCATATATGACAAGAAATCTGTGAAAAAAAAGAGTAAAATCTGAAGGGCCAATCGTCATTTTAAAATTTATTTAAAGTACCCAATTAGTCTTCCATATATTGGAAGAATTACTCTTCCACAATTAGTGGCACCCCAGCTCAACCTTTCTAATACTTTTTCAAAATGCCAGGTCTAAAAATAAAATAGGTTTAAGGTTGAAATTAATATAAAATATCATTTATTGTCAAAAACTGTGGTGCTTACTAATTCTTTTATTGGTGAGGATTGTGATTTGAGGAAACCTTGATAATCGATATATTCCCAAATAGGGAACTTGAGAGAAGATGTACAAGAGACTATAGGCTGAAAAAAAGGTAAAATAAATATCCAAAGTTTATAAAAGATCAAAGTTTTATAATTGTCTAAAACTAACCAAAGAATTATTCTCTGTGTCAAATATCAATTCCTTGGGTGATTCTGCATACATATGCTTACGATGATTCAATATCGATATAAAGCGATCCAAGCACTGAAAGTATTCAAGAGTTTAAAAGTGATCAATAATGAAATTAAGTTTCCAGTTTTCGCATACCGTGCTATTGGGAGTCGAGCCTGGGAATAAGCTCTGCAAGTCTTGAAGTAATTCCGTGTTATCAATCGAAATTGATTCAATATCATCAGAAGCTGTTGATTCTGTATCATCCTTTGAAGATTCAGGTTTTTGAGAGCTGTCGGTTGAAAATTCTCCTGGTTCATCACGATTAAATCCATGAATTTGTGCTGTGAAACGAGAATATGAGCAATCCAAACGATTCCATTTATTACTTGACTTTATCATATAGCCTAGTGATTTTTTATCAATTGTTAAGACTTTATTGTAAAAGTTTAGGAGGAGCCCGGCTCTATCATTAAGGAATGGAGAAAATTCATGATTAAATGTTAATCCCAAAGTAGATGATTCTGACGGTTTAATATATCGCCCTGATAAATATGTTGGGTCTAGCTCGTTATCACTTGAAAACTTCTCGATTACTTCTTTTAGCATGAAAGTTGATAGAAAAGAGTCTAGGCATGTTAAGAAATGGGTAAGGGAAAAATTAAAACGAAATTCTTGGCTTGTACGCGTGTGGATAGGAGTTGGTCTTTTATGTTCTTCATCCTCAAGCTTTTTCTCTGTAAAGAGGAAAGTAAAATTATGAACAGTACCAGCACATACTTTTCTAATAGTGTCTTGAATTGAGTCAAATTTTTTATAATAAGCTGAAAATACAAGTACCTTGAAATGATGTTTGGGCATTCAGTAATGGTTCAGGCAGTTTATTCATATCCTATAAGTGTCAATTATAAATAGAATGAGATTGAAAAAGCTCTTTAAAGATATGCTTGAGACTCAGTTTACCAAAAATGTGTTATTTTGGGTTGTTGGTAAATTAGAAAGATGCGAAAAAGAGCGAACTGAACTTGTTCGGCTTCTCAAATCAACTTTGCTATTAATATAGCTATTAATATAGCTCTTTTTATAGGGTTTGTCATGTGTGCCTCTCATACGTTTATGAGAAATTTCAGTGAAGGAAGGAGATGTTGGAGCTGTAAACATTCTCTTCGTAGGTAGTATATCAGAGCGCACTTCACTAAAAGACCTAGAATTAGGGGACTCATGGGTGTGGCTTAAGTAATTAAAAGGACGTTTTATCCCTGAAATTTGTTTAAAGAGTTTTAAAAATTTTGGATGATTTAAAAGGTTTGTTAGACGTACGATTTTTCAGGGGGCCTTGGCTTAAACGCGAAGAGCTTAGATAGTCTTCATTTTGTATGAAGTTAATAACAGATGAATTTTGGGAATTTGTTTGATTGGCTGTGTGCTTTTTTAAATTTGTTTGGTAATAGTTCCTAGTCTCACTTTGGCTAGCGGTAGATGGAGGATAATTAGTTTCGTAGATGTCAAAGCTATGATCGATGGGTTTATTCCGGTTTGAAGGAGGTTGTTTTGTTATCTTCTTCCTATATTCAGAATTTTGTGTCAGGCTTATTGAACTAAGTGGTTGATATGATGCAAATTTACGAGGCAGTTGATGTGTATAAGCTTCTCCATCTCCTATTGATTTAGATGAAGACCATGGATGTGAATTAGGGTCATAATTTTGAAGGCTTCCAGCATAAGAGGGTACAAAACTACCTCTCTGTGCTGGGGTGAGGCTAGGATGAGGTTTGGGACAAGATTTGTAAGCTCCATCTTCTGGCCTCATGTAGCTCGAAAGAGTCGGAATTTCAGAGGATGTTTTATTGTGTAGATGCTTTGAAGAATCTACCAAAGTGTTGGTTTTACTATTGTCATGTGGAACTTCACAAAGGTGAGCATGGCTCGCGGGGTTTGAGATGTTAGCAGCTTCTTCATCCTTCGGTGTGAAAAATGATATTGCGGATTGTATAATTGTTCCGAATATGGAACCTAGAGCAGATTGCCTTTCGTGATTGTCGGATTTCGATTCAGTCCAATCCTTTTTATCCTCAGTCTTTGACCACTCATTTGTTTCAGGTGATATAAATATGTGTCGTAGATCGGCTGACATATTGTAATTAGGTGTACATGCACTTGTATATAATTATATACTCAAGCAGAGTGTGTGGCTGCTTCCAACGCCAAATAAGGCTTGAAACCGAAGTTGTAAAGAAAAAGTGTTGTATTAGTTATTAGCGGATGAGGATTCTTTGTCAGTTACAATAAACAAATGAATGTATTATTGAAACAGGTTCAAAAAATATGCTAACGTCAGGACATGGAGGCTAAATTGTTATACGAATTTGAGACATAGAGAAAGAGGGTCTAGGCTAGTGAGTAACCCAAGGAAACTAATTTTTTTTAAAAAGAAATATGAAGGAGATTAACATCCTTAAAAGAAAAATCAAAGTGTTGAGGACCCATTGAAAAAAAATATGGTATTTTTCGGAGGATTTATTCAATTAAAAATTGTGGAAAAATTCATATCATTATTAACATATAGAAAAATATGTTCGAGAATAAAGTTAACAAGCATATTTAATATGTAATTGACATTTCAGCACGCAACGCTGCTGCAAATTAATTTGTAAGAAGTCAGAATCTTATTACTGATTATATTATTTATGTATTAGATACAAATCGGGGGGAAAATGAAAATTGACTATTTCACCTGTAAATAATTATTTGATTTTTGTTTTTTGTGTTGTTTATTGCTTGTTTTATGCTTTTGGTTTTTAACTTGTGTTATTTGAGCTATTGTTTACTATATACCTTGCTCATGAAAATACACATTTCAATCCCATGTATTAAATCGAGAACTTACCCCAGCAGCTTTATCTTAAACAAGGCGATACAAAATCTGTTATTAAGGCCATTTAAGACTATTTATTCTCTATTTAATTTGCACAAGCAAAGATTTGATCAAAATTATATTATAGACAAACGCGAATTTATCCTCGAATACAAAAATTACCTAAACTTTTTATAAATAGATATAGTTACTGTAAAACAGTAGTAACCAAAAATCCTAGTTTAAAGTGTATGCTCAAAATTCAAATTCGAAATATGAAAACATAATTAGGTAATCTTATGAGTTTTAGATAAGGATTATTTAAAAACTACAAGGTGACAACTCAATACAAGTTGTAAGTATTATTGTGTCACACACATTATTTATACAATACCTAATATATAAATTATGAATTCTCTTAACTTTTAGGCTGACAATAGCTTTATTCTTCAAACTGCATATAACGGCAGTTTCTACAAATTTCTTATATACTTTGTAAAGTAAAATTATGTTAACATTATAAAGCAATCTATAAAACATTAAACAAATAATTTGAAATAACTATTTTGAGTTGAATGAAAATAAAAGAATGTTAAAAGGAAATTTTAAAATTTTAGCATGGAAATCAAGCCATTCATGATACATTAAAATTTTGTGGTTTATTTGTTGTTTCATCCATGCTATAATTCACAGCCTAAGAATTTTTAATTTATTTACTTAATAAGGTATGAATGCCAAATGAATAAAAAGTTCTTGTTGACAAATTTATTAAAAATCTACAAATAAAATAATCAATTTGTCAAATAGTTAAGGAATGCCGAGAAACATTAAAAATTATAGAATGTATAGAGATTATTAATAGCATTTCATTGTATACAATTTAACCAAAAAAGTTTCAATTTTTGTGTTTTACAAATGAATTTATCATAAAAAAATAAGTTTCATAATAGTATAAATTATAAATTATCGTTTCCTTCGAGGCTAACACACATAGAAATGTAGAAAAGAAGCTTTAAATACTGGAATATATACAATTATTAAACAACTCTTGATCTGATTGAACAATATTTTCTCTTTATTCCTTTATATTAGTCTTATCCTGAAAAAAGGTTTATTTACTAGTCTCTCCAAAATAAATAATTTTACATATTCTTTTAATCTTCTTTTCTTTCTAACATTTCTGTCCTTCCTTAACCCCTCGGCAGAAATACAGAATAAAAACGATATTCCCAAAATGAACCCTGACAAAGTAGTAAAGGTGAATGAAAGAGGAGAGAGTCTGTATAATAATATTTACCTCTCATTCAAGGCTGCTCGAAATGAAACAACTAATCAAATCGACATTTGTAAGCACTTTGATAAAACATAATCGATTCCCCATTTTAAAAAATTTGTTATAATTATAAAAGACACTTATATAAATGAACTAGACATAAAATTCAATGTGTTTTACACTATATATATCCCAGGAAATGCATCCAATTACAAATTTCACTTTAGCTATATAAGCCTTCATATCAAATAACAAATCCCATAAATTTTAACTAGGCAGAATTGATTTATTTATTAACAATGCATAAGCTAACCTTAAAATTTTAGTGTTATAACCCCACAATTTTCTATAACCAAAAACAGATATAGAACCTTAAGACAATCAACTTGAGTTAAGATATTTTAACATATTCTAATACAATAATTGTTATAGTATATTATATAATCATAAACCATAATAAACATGTATTAAAGAAAACTCTATAAGGAAATACTTTCATATTATTTTTTCAGTGAAATACACCGAAGCTACAGCAACTATTTTGCCTGTTTATGAATGCATTTTTGGTAGTAACATGATCACTAAAGTATTACAGGTAGATTATGTAATAATTAACTAAAATCATATATACATATTATATTCAGGATATTTATATAAAGATTCCTTGTTATATATCAATTTATTAATTGTATTTTAATTAACTTTTATATTGAAACATTTTTGTTTTTCTTTTTATTTTAATATATTATTTTATTTTTATAAAAACTATTTATGTAATTAGAGAAATTTTAAAAACCCCTAAAAAAACTTTTTTTTGTGTATGTACACTCCATTCTCAATGGAAAATAATATACAAATAAATTTCAATCTTTATATTTTATTCTTTTTTGATTTATTTATTATTAATATTAATTTATATATTCTTCATTTTTTTTATAATAAAATACTACACAATTCAGGATGATTTAACAAATTCTGCAAAAGATCTCAAAGAAAGTGTACTTAAAAATCCAATAGAAAGAGAAACAATAGACTCTTTAGTTAAAGATGAAATTAAAGAATTGTAAAAATGAATATATATATATATACATTCATTGTTTTATAAATTTTGTTATATAAATTTTTATTTTATATATAGTTATACAATATAATAAATACATATATGACTTTATTTTTATCTATGATTATATTTTCAGTAATGAATTTTGACACTTTCAATTAGTAAGATGTAACATATATATTTTTTTATATAATTTATATATATATTAGAGGTATTAAGAAATTAAAGGTAAAAACATGTGGTACATCTGGACTACTTTGGTCTAAGCGTGCATTAGACCTTATTGTAACCTTTTTGGATAAGTGTATATTAAGTATTGAATATCAAGGAAAGCAAGCTAAGGACGCAGCATATGCTGCATATTGTGAAGTCTTGAAACCATATCATGGTAAACAAAATATATATATATATATATATATATATATATACAAATGAAAGATATTTTATGAGAATATTATATGCAACATTGTGAATTTTTTTTAAATATATATACAGGTATTATTGTTTCAAATCTAGCTCGCCTTGCTTTTAATCTTTGTCCATCAAAATCACAGATTATACTGTAAGCTTTATATATATATATTTATATTAAAAGATTATTCCAATATACACACACTAAATAATATATTTCATTTTTTTTTAAAATTAGTTTATTAGGGTTTAATGATGAAGCCGTTGTAACTGAACGAGTTAAGCAACTTGTTGGGTTATTAAGGTAAATCGATAAAATAGTCATACACATATAAATTATACATTCTTTGATATCATCCCTCAAACATTTTGTATAAGAAAATATATTATTAAGAAATTTAATTAATTTAAAATTATCCACTTCCTATATATATTAAATTTTCATAACATATATATATATACGTATTGATTATTTTGTTTTTAGGCCTATTTTGAATGAAATCCATAATATACTTGTTGAAAATGGATGTGATTTTTCAGATAAAATATAATAGATAGTCGCAAACTCACACAAACCTTATAATTGTTCAATTTTTGACTTTTATTACCATTTTATTTTTAAAACACAAACAAAAACAAAACAGGAACAAATTTTTATACATGTCCCATATATATATATAAAGCCAACACTATATCTATATATAAAACAATGCAAATATATATATAAATGTATGTATAAATACATCCACACTATTGTATAATTTAATGAATTATTTTATTTTTAACAAAGATTTCACTGAAATATATAACCCAAACTTTTTACTAAAAATTTTTACAAAATATATAATATTATTATATATATACATCTACACACAATATTTTACTATAAAACAGTAAACCAATATAAATATATAGACATATATAATAATATATGTATATATATTTATTTATTTATTATATTTTATGTAACTAAATAGAACAAAAAAACTATATTATTTAAATTATTATTATTTGATATAATCAAATATTAAATTTTTCAAAGAAAGTAAAAAGTTAGATTAATATTATATATATATATTTATATACATATATTATTATATATGTGTAGAGGGTGTGTGTATGTAGTATGTGTTTGTATTTATATCTGTGTGTGTCTCCGTGTAATATATATAAATATATATATATTAAAATGTGTATTATATGTCTGATATTAGATTATCTTAGATATACTTAATATATTGGAACTTTATGTAAAAAATACAAAAACAAAAAAGAAATTTAATTACAC
>JADHZB010000824.1:6791-40031 GCA_015657535.1 Nephromyces sp. MM_2019
TGTGTGTGTTGGGAGGGGAATGGGAGTTGTGTGTGTGTTGGGAGGGGAATGGGAGTTGTGTGTGTGTTGGGAGGGGAATGGGAGTTGTGTGTGTGTATTGGGGGAGTGAGGGGAGAAAGGGTTAGGTGGATGTGTATATATATGGGTGTGTTTATATAAGCCTGTGTATATATATCTGTGTATATATACATGTGTATATACTAGGTGGATGTGTATATATATGGGTGTGTTTATATAAGCCTGTGTATATATACATGTGTATATACATATATATCTATATATATATTTATGTCTGTGTATATATCTGTATATATATGTATATACACATGTATATACACACGTATATACATGTGTGTATGTGTATATGTGTGTATATGTATATGTGTATACATGTATATGTATATATGTATTTGTATATACATGTGTGTATATATATATGTGTGTAAGGTATTTGATTTAGCCCCATCGGGTGTAAGAAAATGTATTGTAAGTACAAATATCGCCGAAACATCGGTCACCATCGACAATATCCGTTTTGTTATTGACTCTGGAAAAGTGAATGAACTAGATGTTGAGACGGTCTCCTCTATAAAACAATTAAATGGTAATAATTACATACACACACACATATTATATGTAAATATATATATGGGTCCATTGATCTATGTGTGTGTTTTTATGAGCTGGAGAAGTGCCTAAAAAGTTTTATGTAAAAGGGTTTTTGCACATATATATATATATATATATATATGCGTATATATCTATGTATATCTGTTTATATCTGTGTATATATCTGTGTATGTCAAATATACATATATTCATGTGTGTGTGTGTGTGTGTTTTTTTGTGGAGCAACCCAAGATATGCTTACATATGTGCTTCCACTAATATTTTTTGCTTGTAAATAGTCAATATATAATAACAAATCCATATATATATATTTATATATATATTATATATACATACACACATACACAATAGAGAGATGGATATCTCAATCAATGAGTGAACAAAGAAAGGGTCGGGCTGGACGTACAGGCCCAGGCTATTGTTTCCGCCTATATTCCAAGAGGCTTGAAAATATGTTTTCTGCACACACACAACCAGAGATTTTGAGGGTACCCCTGTCACACATTTTTTTACACATTTTGTCCCTGAACATACCTCTTAATGAATTTTCATTTGTGGATATACCCTCTGATATTTCTATCAAACAAGCCATCGAACAACTTTTAAACACAAAAGCTGCTCAATTAGCTCCTTCACATTCTATATCAAACACAGGAGGTGTGTAAATTTCAAGCTATATATAAATATATCTACACACTATACAACACAATATCTATTACACCTCACACATCTCTTTATTTACCCTTTATATTTTCTGGAACACAATCCTTTGTATCATATATATATCCAAGTGTATGTTTTCTCAAGGGGAGGACAATTATCTACTCACAATTATACACACACACTATGATACATACCAAAACACATACACACACTATGATACCTACCTACACATTGACACATATACATACTATAATCGCTACCTAACACACATACATATACATCAACTTGAATTATCACCCATACTTATACATGTACACTTACTAATCATATAATACAAAACAATATATGCTCTATCTACATGTGTAATTTAAGCACCCTATAAATTAACTTAAACACACCCAAATTGTATATATTCTTAGGTTTAGACACTCCACTTATACTTACTCCTTTGGGTAAAGTATTATCACGCTTACCCCTTGATATTTCAACTGGAAAAATGTTGATTAGCTCACTCATGTTTGACCTATCTAACACTATGGCTGTGTGTGCATCATTCCTTAGTCTTCACTCTCTATTTTTTGGGAAAAAAATGACTCAAAGTTCACACACACGAAAAGTTGAAGATGATGCCTCAACCATCTATGAACAGTGAGACTTTTACAAACACACACACACATAACACACAAATACTTACACTATTATTGTGAATTTCTATACGCACACAATACACAAATACTTACACTACTATTGTGAATTTCTACACGCACACAATACACAAATACTTATACTATTATTGTGAATTTCTATACACACACAACACACAAATACTTACACTATTATTGTGAATTTCTACACGCACACAATACACAAATACTTACATACTAGATATTAATCTCTTCACCCAATCACTCACACACACAAAAAAAACATAGAAATACTTACACAGTTACTATCATTTTCTATATACATACACACACACACAGACACAATACAGAAATACACACTTAATATTAATCTTTGTACACACACATCAACCTTGCCTAGTTTAGTTGTACATACATCGCATGATATTTTATATAATAATTATATTAAAACCATATACCTATATATATTATCGCTACATGTAAACTATTTTCAATACACTCGTTAATTGATATATATAATGATATGTAAACTGACATAATTGTGAGATCATTTATGTGTATACAAGCATTAGTTTGAGTATATGAATTCTTATGTATATATATTTACCCTTTGTGTGCACTTTTGCATATGCACTTTCCTTTTTATAAATTTCTATATGTGTATTTCAGTACATAGATATATGTGTGTCTATGTTTCTATGTATGTGTTTCTACGTGTGAGTTTCTATGTTTGTATTTATATATACCCACATCCATTGCTTTGTGTGTATTTATATGTATACATGTGTATTTCAATGTGTTTTTTAGTGTGTGTAGTTCTATTTATTTGTGTGGTATTATGAGAAATACGTTTGTCTGTTTAGGGATGAAAATTTCAAGCATATTTCATCAGACTTGGGAGACTTTATATCTAATTTGAATACTTATAAAAAGTGGCTCAAATTACGATTAGGTATGTGTATATGTTTGATTGCTTCATTTTTCATTGTTCACTAAATCATTGGTATCCAAAGTTACACACATCATGAACCTCATAAACCTAAGATGTGCTAATTTGACTTTGACATCCATTTGCACACATACTTTTTATTCTTCTATACAAACATGTATAAAAAATCGAAATTTTCACACAATCCAAATATCCTACGTACACTGTAGACTACACAGAAACTACCCGCTTTAATCAAACATACACACCATATTATATACAATTCTCTTCCAAGATTACTCATATAAAAATGAACAAATCATTTAATTTGTAGCAAGGTCTAAAGATAGGGATGAATCTTCAGCTAAAGAATGGTGTAAGAAGAATTCGATTGATGAACATCGAATGTTTGAATTAAATCGTCTTGCTAGCCAACTCCTAGATATTATATCACAGGGTATATACAAGCACACACAATCAACCAGGAAACACACCGCTATGCACTCACTTGAAGAGCCCGATAAAAACACACACTCACAAAGGTTTGACCCAAATATCATTTCTAAGAAAAAACGTTTAAGAGAGATCAAGAGGAAAGAAGGCCAGAGTTCTAAGCGCCGATTAGATCTCCACTCTGAAATGAGAGATATGAAACAATCTCTGCGTACACACAATGAATATACAATGGCTGATAATGGAGATATGGTGAGCAGTGACTCAGAAAATGAAACACACGCACAGATTTTACCCTCAAATCCCAAGAGAGACCGTTTTGACCTACACACACTTAGAAAAAACCTCGAATTTTATTTACATTATGCAAACAAGAATCATAGCCAAAAAATGTTAAAGGATTTAGATTCACACACTCATGTTATCCTCCATATTATTGTTAGCATTTCATTGTATCCGAATATCGCTTTACCTTTCGAAACCAACACACACAAGTCACAAGGAAGCGAATGTGTGTTTCAGACACGACATATGGACTATACATATATCCACCCAAGCAGCTGGTTATACACACAAGCAACATCCATCCATACAGGACACGCTCTTGTTTACGCAACACTTCTACAAACCAATAAACCTTACCTGTTACATATCAATAAAGTCAACTTGCTCCCCTATCTTCTATTCTGCAGCCAAACTATAGAAGCAAACTCTACACTTACGATGTGTATTATAGACCAATGGATACAAGTAAGTATATATATTTATAAAATGTGAAAATCAATGCTTGTACATGTTTGAACCAGTGTGCATCTGACATTTGGTTTTTTCTAGAATACTATCTGTATCAATAACTTAATTTTTATTTATCTATATATAGCTTTAAAATGTGAATAATTAATTAGATTGTGTTCTTCAAAGTGTCTCCATATGTTCACATAATCTTATATTGTTGGTATTAAATCATTTTATACTTATAATACTATATACATTATAAATTATATTAGAAATATTACTTATAAAAAGATTTTGTACGTGCCTTGGTTAATAATTATATTATCTAAATATTTGTAAAACTGTTCAATACTGTAAAGTTAATGGTATTCTATACACTCATACTATCTTTTTTTTTCATTACCTTTAATCCACCTAGTCATTTTTCTAATTCTTACTAACCTAACTTGTTTACACACAACACTTTCTCTACGTACCTGTAGATTCAATATAACCCACAAAAGTTGCTAAGACTCATCAGGAAGGCTATAGATCTCCGATTTAGTTTTCAAAAGCATCTAAATGATTATATTTATAAAATGTTTGAAGGAGTTGAAGAAGTTGAACCACAGCCTGAAGCTATAACAAACAATTTGACTGGGTTAGTTTAACTCAAAACAATCGAATATGTGTTTAAGCCCAGTAGAGCTTTAGAATGATAGTCTTACTTTATTTTTCTTTTCTATTTGATTTGTACATCCTAAGTCAAATTTATTAAAACTAATTTAAACTCTTTATTGTAGTAAAATTCTATTTACTACCTTAGCTTCTGCTTTTTCAAAAGGAAAGTTTTTCGACTTATTTCAATAAATATAAATCCTTTTATCTTAGAAACTATAGAATAGATTAGCTTAGATATTGCAAGAATGTAACTTAAGGAAGAGGTATTCATTTCCATTCAATGCTATACAAATTATTTATGATTAGATTTGTTTATATATAGATTTATATTGATATGCACACTTACAGAAATATATCAGAAGATGTAATGGAAATACGGCGCATTTTATCGAAACCTCCAAGAGAACTTAGCTCTTCAGAATTGTCAAGAAATTTGATTGAATTTTTCAACACTCCCGTAAATTCACTCATTCAAACATTGCGTACCTCAGAATATGAGGCATATCGTAATAGGGCAAATATCAAATCTATGTCTGATAACCAGACTCTAGTAAATCAGCCTGACTCTGAAAAATCAACTAGAAAAGTATCCACTGACCAGCTAGCAGAGAAAACTCTAGCTGAATTGATAATTGGTTATAAGATCAATGGTTGGCTCCGCTTAGAATGTCTAAATGATGACATAGACCAAACTTCATCCCTAATTTCTGATCATCTAGCTATCAATTGGTATTGCCCAACCTGTGGGAAAACCTTTCTTTTCAATCGTATCCAAATACATATCCATTCTCAAGAATGCCAATCTACTAACAACAATGATAGTTCAGGTCAAACGACTACAAAACTTAATCAGATTGCCAACATTGGTCATACGAATGATACTTTTGGCGATGTAGAAGAATTTGAAAACGCCTATGAAGATGCTTCTAAGCGTACAGATTTTAAGGAATCTTGCATAAACACCGATCGTTACGATTCGACCCCAAGCATAACTCATAAATCCAAACAAAATCTCCAAACGGACGAAGACTTTACTCCACATATAGAGAACCTTCCTTTGGAATCTTCCCAGCCAATTAATAGAATATCTGGTATCAAGAACACATCTACCACATTAGCGCAAACTAATTGGACCTGTCCCGTGTGTAACATACAAATAGAAGGAAAAGTTAGCCGACTGAAAATGCTACAGCACATGCGTTCTCATGGGCTATAAATCCACTCCAAAATTTATTTTATTTTCTATTGAATGGATTGTTATAAACATGATTATTTATTGTTACATTGCTAATCCTATTCTTAATTTAGAATAACTTTTGTTACCTACAAAATATCAATCATTACTTTCAGTCAGTAATGTACGAAATCATTTGGTGCTTCCAATCACAAATTTTTCGAGGAAATCTTGCTCCAGATACTTTCGGACAAATCGCTAAACACAACACTAGATGTATAACAATAAATAGATAGCCTAGGAAAACCTTTTTTCAAATATTGAGAAAAGTGAAAGAAATAACCTAATCTTATCAAAAAATTTTATGGGGAATAGAAAATTTGTTCCCCGTATTTACAAGTTTCAGTCTATGAACAACAGTAAAATTACTTTAACAATTTCAATTATTTATAAAAAGCATACAAAAATATTTTCCTAGTAGATTTGATATTGAAAGTTAAAAATAGCATTATCCGATGAAATTATACTTAAATTTATATGCTTCCATCGAATTATGCTGATATAGGATAATTATTCATACATTGTAACAAATATATCTTTTGTTATGCTCTTATATTCTCGTTAAGCTACATATCTTATATAAGGTAATATTAATAAATATTTCGCTTCAAAAGATAGCTAATTGAATAAAATATTACTCAAAAATCGTATGAAATAAGAGCTAAGAATTAAACAGTCAGGGATATAAAGAATTACAATAGTTTAAAATATATTTATAAGGATTTGTTTTTTCTTAGCTCTCGCACTTTGTTAAGTATTTTTCGCTATCAAAATAAAAATTTAATATTACGCAAATAGTTCTCGCAACTCCAATGCAAATTTGAGACTCCAAATGTCTTTTTTAACAGGAACTGTAAATTTGTCCATAATCATATTGAAAGAAAAAGGATTCAAATCTCATTGTCGATATATATGAATTCATTATATTGTGAATGATACATATAAACAATTAATTTATATTATATATAAATTTAAATAATTTATTACAGGCATTTATAATATTTAAGCAAAATTTCTACTCGATAATTAACAAAACTTAGACACAATTCTAATCATACATCATCAACATTTTATAGGAACTTAAACACATAGATAACCTAACTAAGATATTCAAATCTCTTGAAGATGGTTACTCTTGAATCCTAATATCTAAAATTGACAAATATTTGATAATCATTCAAAAATACACCTCTATTTATACTGATTCTAATTCCCGAATATTCCCTTCCACTGGCCTACCTAAGATGTCACTGAATTCAACCAATCTGATCTGTAACGCCATTTGGCCTCCACATCGACATTGAGATCCCTGTCCCTAAACAGAAGCATCTTATGACTGCCAATCATTCACCCTATAACTTGCAGAAAGCCAATACCACTCTCCACTCATCTGATGTAAGTTCGAACCTGATTCATATTCTAACCCTAAAGCTAGCTCCCAAAGTAGATCATCTCTCAATCTCAGCCACTACTCTCCTTATTGGCTATTAAAGGCTCCACTTAGTAAATTCCACCAATTCCAGCCCCTCGCCATGGCAAGTTCTTATTCACCCTACGAAAATCAACCAGCAGTGATTGATTTGGGCAGTCATAGCTTGAGATTTGGCTATTCGGGCGAGTCCAAACCTCTCCGTACCATCCCATCCGTAGTAGGTATTGCATCTACCCAGGATTTACTTAAAAAGGAGAAACAAAATAACTTCAATAATTCAAACATAATTTACCCCCTCAATCCTATGGAAAAACGTGATCATATGGACCTGATATACTATATTCAACCTAATGTGTCAGTGTCTGAATCGGGAGTTTGCAGAACGAAGACACACAGCTACTCCTTGCTAGAGAAAATATTGGACGCAACCATGGGTGTGAAGGGACTAAATGATCCCTTATCTGATCACCCCATCTTAATAACTGAGCCAAACAGGACAGATACACAGTATCGAGAAAATGTACTTGAAACATTATTCGAATCTTTCCAGGTCCCCTCAGCTCTCCTTTGTAAGACAGCACCGCTTATGTGTTATGCTGTTGCTCGCACCTCAGGAGTGGTTTTAGATATAGGTGCATCTGGTACTGATACATGTTTCGTTTCTGAGGGCTATGTAGTACCCAAATCAATAATTGAAACTCCTATCGGCGGAGACTTCATCGACCAGTGGCTGCTTAACACTTTACAAGAGAAATACAAGGTCCTACCTTTCTATACCAAGAATAGCACTTTGAATGATAGTATTCAAACACCTCTGGATCTTCTGAAGATGTCTCAAACCAACCCACCATTTCTCACGCCCTTTGTTAGTAGTTCCTACGATCAATGGTGTAAACAATATGTGAGTAGTTGTATCAAAGAGAACCTTGAGGATTTTACACAAAACAACACTACTCTCTACTTACCAGATGGAAAACCTATCGAATCGAATGACCTATCAGATATAAGCAAGGTTATAAACGAATTCCTTTTCACACCTTCTATCCTTAAGGATCGCAAATCTTCTATATCATGCTATTATCAAAACCCCATGGCCCTCTCAGTTACACAATTTGTTTCTAGAGAAAATAAGAACACAACCCTCTTGAAAAAGGCTAACACACTCTCCTCAAAGCCCCCCCCACCCTCATCTTTTCTAAGTAACCAAATTCACTCTCATCCCACCACTGATCTTAGTAATTTCCTCAGGGGCTTCACAGGTGTTAGTAATCAAATATATAGCAGCTTAGAGGCCTCTGAAAAACAGACACACAATATTACAGTAGATGGACTTGTTGTTGGGGGTGGCTCTTCCTTACTACCAGGATTTATGCAGAGACTACAGCAAGACATAACATCTAACAAACAACTCCGTCATCTACCAACACCGCTCTCGTAAGTGTGTTAACAATAACAAACGTTTCAGAATTCTAAATTATTGACCATGGATTATTCTTTATATAAACTTACAAATAGATATTTAGGCAATTTAAGCCAATTTTTTTTTCAATAATCTTTTATAAAACATTTAATATTTTGATACCATTATCCAAAAACTTATTTCCTCGACAATATTTAAACACCTAATACATCTTTTGAAACATGTTTTTAAATTTTAATGTCATATTAGGATTTGTGCAAGTATTTCTCCCAAAGAACGGCAATACTCTGCATGGATTGGTGGCTCAATAATAAGTTGCCTAGGAAGCTTCTCACAATTTTGTATTTCTTTCGAAGAGTATAATGAAATGGGCGCAATTAGTGCAGCTGAGAAAAAGTGTCCATAGTTTCTGAGATGAACATTTACACACTTTTCAAACTAAAATAAATAGTATATAAGCACTAGTAATAACACTTACATATGGTTGAACAATATAATACACCCTTTAATCTTTCTTTACGCAAGCTCTTTCTACCTCCTTCTTACACACATCAGATTTAACTCAGATAACAATCATATAAATTTCGAGTGTGATTTTTCAATTTACACACTAAATTGGATCTCAAATTGATAAGTATTAAACTTTGAACTACTTTTTGAGAATGATTACTTCACTCGAACCTCTATAATAATCTACATTGTACCTTTTTTTAATAATATAAACAGTTGCACTCAGACACTTTTTAAAGCCCCATAAATATGCCCACCTATAAATATTTATATCTCCAGCTAAACAAGCTTTTTAAATGAAAAATTTGTGCTTAACTATATACACTCGTCCAAGATTGTTTATCATATGATTTATTAATCTCAAGTAACTTGTTATATATATAATAACTTTAACAATAACATTTCCACTTTCGATTTCTCAACTTAAGCGCTGAAAAGCCCAGTATGTATTTATTATATATATTAAATTAGCAGTTTCTTAAAATATTCAAATTTAATACAATTAAAATTACAAGCCTTGTTTTATAATTATAACACCTACAAAAAGAATAACGCTATAAAAAGACTAAAGAGCTTTAAATATTTAAGAACTTGGGTTATATTTCATGAAGTATTTTTTTTTATTATTTTCTCCAAGATAGCTAGACTCTGTAACAATGTGTAAACTCCCAACTAGATTTGGCTACACTTTTATGCTATTTTAGATATCTGTCTATATACAAGGTATTTTAATTGAGTGTAAATCTTTAAATTTATTTCTAGCAAAAAGCTCCAAATTTTATACATAAAACACTATAGGTTTAAACACTCATCTAATCAATTTCATTCCATTTTTTTTAGTGTTGTTTATCCCACTAAGCAGCTTTTGAACCAGTCCATATATAAATTTACTTAAAATTTTCAATTTATAATCTAATAAAATGGAAAGCCCAGAATTCCCGTCATTTGATCGACCCTCACAACTTATCACAAATTCAGCAGTTTCTAGTGTTAATGTATGTAGCCCAAGTAACAAGTTCTCAAATTATGAGGAGCTACCACCACTACCTAGCCCACCAGCACTCGATTTAAACACATCCAGCTACTCACATTTTGATAACAAAAGTATACAACAAGGACAGCGTGCGTGGATTGATAATATAAACAGGCACAATTATTTTCATGATACTGACCAAAGTGAGTCTACTTGCTCTGATGAAAATTTTGCAGTTAGCTTACCACGCGTGAGGAATTTGACTGAGGCTAGTGGACACCTAGAAAATCAAAATTTTGCTATACACACAAATGGTAAACATTATTTTGATTAAGCTTTAATGTCTTGAATAAATCTGAGAACAAAACAAGTGTTGTTTTTAACTAATAAATTGTGTATCTGGGTGAAGTACGCATATTTCAAACAAAATTCGTTTCAAAATTTACCACCTTTGTTTCTAGCAAAAGATAAGCTCAAAATTTAAATTTATGAGTTAATAACTTGTGTATGTATAATTTATCACAGATTACACTCACAATGAATTAAGTAAGGTTATCAATAATGTATTCGAAGGCATTATCAAAGAGTTCGTAATCAAGACGCTCCAAGATGCACATGGCCGGCAAAAAATTAAGATGTGTGAGCCTGCGCACATTGAATTTTTTGATGATGATCCACACAATAGTGAAATAAATGATGGGATACATGAAGAGTGTGAATCGACACAAGACTCTATATCTGTATTAAATTGTCATGATGTGGATGAATCATCAAAAACCATAAACCTTCAAGTAATGTAGCTGCAGTGGCTTTAAATTTATTTGAATATTCTTTATCATAACACAGACGTATAGTATTTATTAAAAGCTAATGTAAAGTATAGTACTCCATGTGTACCTTGATTTAGATGTAAGGTCTGTTAGATTTGTACATAAGCTATGTGTTGGGCCCTGATTGCATACATTTATGCAAGAGCCTATTTATTGCTTTGTTCCTAATTATAAGTGATTTTTTCTAGTATAGATTGTGTGTAAATTGAATTATAGGATACTCTCCAAACTTGAAACAGACTCAATGTGTACTCCTGTGAGACTACACAATCCTATATTCATTTCAATACTTGTAGGATAAGAGGCAAATTATATTCGTAAAATACTCATATATTTTTGTATTTATCAGGCACCTAAGGGGTTATGTCCACCAAAACTTCCTGAAAAACTCAAAAACAAAGCAAAATACCCTGATATAAAAAATCAGCAAAATGCTAAGCAAAAGCATAGAGAAGAACAGGCTTGTGCTTTACATCAGCAATCAGACATCCCAGTATGTAAAACACATAATTTTGAACCTAAAGCACCTAACTTGTCGAGAAACTCTCCAAATTTTGCACAAACTCGGCCGAAGACGCCTAAATTACCAAAATGTGCTACAAATTACGACTACAAAGCTATAAATTTATCCAAAAGCCCTTCAAACCCTGCTCGAAGAACACTTAATTCATCAATACCTACACCCAAGCCAACAAATAAAACGTTAAGCGCGCCAAAATGCACACATAACCATGTACATGTACAGCAAAAGACATCAAACACGCCCACTAGGTTGAGCAATCAAGCTATGAGGCAGTTTCCTGTAGCCCAAAAAAAAGTAAGAACTCACAGATTTATTCTGAAAACCACTTGAGCTATTTTAAAGACATTGTGAACACCAAATTTATCAATCTAAGGCTGATATTCTCAATTTAACTTAACACACACCAGCTACATAGGCTAACTAAAACACATAATCTGAAAGATGCACACTTTATAAAATTTTATACGTACAATACTGAATCTAAGTATATATGTTTTGAACACACATAAAGTACCAATCCCCTATGTTTCAGCAAAGTACAAAAGAGATGTGTGACACCTTGCTACAAACAGGGTAAATATTATCTAACTTATTTAGACTTTAAATAAAGCAGATTTACTTAAGTTTATACAATGATTCGTTCAGTAAATCTTCTGAAACAGCAGACTGCTGTGACGCCTTGATGTCTAAAATTATCGGGTTGGATAACATAAAAACACTGAAAAATGGTCAATTTGGGCAAAAAAAATTAGCAGGGGATATTGTTCTGAGGGGTATGTAAAGTATTTGTGTAGTACACTGGCTTTAGCAATTTTTGAATTTGTGTGCCCACTAATAAAGAATTTCTTTTATGTAAATTTTAACGTCCTTTTTAGAGTATGTCTGAAATAAGAGATACTCTTTAGCTGAAAATTTACAAGAATCAGAATTCATTTCTAGTTATAAACACCTAAATTCCTTTATTTTTAATTTCTCATATAGACTTAATACTCAGGCAAACTAAAATATTCAACCTAATGACATTATATAAGGTTAGATTAGCTTATTAAATTGTATCTTTTATATAACATAAACTTGTATAACAATTTAGGAGTTGGATACACAGATCGATTCGTGGGTAACAAAATTTGAATCCAATGTTGGGAGGAAGTCGAATATAGTAACTTTATTTATGATTAATTACTAATTTTGGATTAAGATTTAAATATATAAGTTCTGATATATATATATAGGTAGCAATATGTAGGTAGTAATTGTTATTGATATATGTACATGTACACTGGGATGCAGATGCAGATGTAATACAATCGTGAACTAAGTTCTAATTATTATAATAGAATTGTCTATGAATCTTGTTGTTTATATTTTTGAACAGAAATATAACAAGTACCCTATATTAAGAATAATTTGTTCAGTCTTTTTCTCGAGTATTACCATAATTTCAGTAAATTTATAATACATGAAACTCAAATTAACTTATAGGGAGATATGAAAACTCACATACCAAACATTCTAACGAAAAAACGGAGATATTATCTTTGGATAGCCTCACAGAAAAGGGAACTAGAGTTAAAATTAAGAGAGCTCGATTTGTGTATAAATCCAAAAAATGAAAATTTGAATAATAAAGCTGATTTCAAAGTAACTTTTTAAATTTACGTGTGTGTAATGTGTGTATTTATATATATTAAGTTTGATTTACTACCAAATAACAATGATTAAATAAATTTCTTTTAGGTTCCACAGATTGGACTCCTTAGACCATTCAAGAGTCTAGGCCTGGGTGTTAAACAATTAATCGATTTATCTCAGGTAAACTTAACCTAGAGGTGTTATGTTTAAACGATGTTCTAAACATGAGATTTAATCAATTTTTTTAAGTATACAAAAACAAACCATTGTTAGACCAGCTAAAATCTAAAGTTTATATGTAGAAACTATTCTAAAAGTTTATTCTCGGTCTATTAATATAAAAAGTCTATATGACACGTTATACTATAAAATTATTCACACACTGAGTGAAAAGCATACACCAACACACATTAACACACAAACGCACATTGAAGTGAAAAAAGTGCTGACACACATTAAAGCAGTAGTGTATATGTATTAAGCCAAAACATCTGTATAGACGTCAAAATAGATTTATATCTACACATTAAGACAAGAGTTTCACAAACACTTTAATCAGGATTTGAGAAAAACAAGTGCAGCTCTTTGTATGGGAAAACAAACAATGGCGGAAACTGTCTATAGACTAGAGAATTTTACTGAAAATATTGTAAATGTCTCGGTTAGTATTTGTCATTATTAGATACTGTTTAAGGAATTTCTTATCGCATATGAATTCTTGTTTAGCACAAGTCAATCGTTTGTATATATGTAGCAAATCTTCCATTTTAAGTGAGCACTATCTATAAAATTATTTTGAGTTGAGCCATTTGTATGCTATTTTCCTAATATAAGTTCAGGAGTATGTATATATTTATATATAACGATCTTAGGATTATATTTGGAGTAATGCGCAAGCTCTAATACGAAACCTGAATGATTTTTCTGCTGAAGATTTCGGATTTAATCAAATTGATGAATCAAGTAATAAAGTTGAAAACAAAGGTCAGGTATTTTTGTGTTCAAAACCTCGGAAATAGTTAATTAATGAGGCTTAAAAATTTATAAACACTTTCTAGTAAATTCCAACCAGTCATTACTTTATCTTTCAATACATGTTTATTATAATTAATAGGTTCTAAAGATGAAGATTCTAACAATTTTATGAAAATGAACTCAGATTTGATTGCATCACTTTCATGCTGCATTGAGTCTGTTTCAGCTAAGCTGTTTAAGTTATCAGAAGAAGTTAAGAAACAAAAATTGGTAAAGAGGAGATAAAATTTTGTTGAAAAAATAACAACTTTGTATGCAACTCTTGAATTGTAATTTTTGAAACTGTTTAAAGCCTGAGGCTATGCATATGACTTTAAAAATCATGAATGAATCAATTAAACTACTTAGGAGTTTTATATTCAATTTGCACGAACATCATAAACTCCTGCTCTTATAATATATATATATATATATATATGCGTTAATAGGAAAAGGATAACATAGAAAACTTGAAGCAAGATGTAGAAACACATTTAATGGAAACGCTTGAAGAAAACAAATTTTTGTCTGAGTGGTTGGAAAAAACATCAGCTGAAAAGAGGAAATTGATGAATGAACTTCAAGATTCACTAGGAAAAATCCGTGTTTTATGTCATGTACAAAAGTGTGTAAAGGTTATAAAAAATTCGATGTTTTTTAAGTTTAGAAAGATTTTTTTAGTTAGATACTTGTTGTAACTACTAATATGTGTGCTTATATACCATAGCTAGGAAAGTGTAATAATTTAGGCGGGGTTCTCTGTGCTATTAGCTCGAAATATACAGTTGCGCTGAATAATTTGTTACTTTACTTGCAATGAATGATGTTTAGGAATTTGATGAAAATAGTGATTCTACGCACATTAATGTTGTTGATGATCATACAATCCACATTTTAAAGTGGTCTGATATGATCAAAAATTGGCAGCCACTTGAGATAAAAAATTTTAATAGAACGTTTGGACCAAGCTCAACACAAGGAGACGTTTTTTCGGAATTATCCGAACTTGTGGAGTGTGTTATTCTAGGCAGAGATGTGTGAGTCTGTGTGTCTGTGTGACAATTTCTATATCTATATATTTGTTAATAGCTTTTTCCTGTGCCATGTATATGATTATTTTAATACTTGTGTACTAGAGATTTTATTTTGGTTTAAAGATGTGTGGTTAGTTTAAATACAAAATGTTAATAATTCCACCTAGCTCAATTATTGGCTGTGGTCCCGAAAGAGTTGCCGTTACAAACACATTATTTTCAATTTTGGAGGGTTAGTTTTACAAGTTTGATTGATGTTGAATTTATTTTTCCAAATAAAAAGAATAAAAAATAACATTTAGGGATTTATACAAACATACACATTCAAAAATACAAAACCAATAATCTTTGAAATATTCAACATTTTCTCAAATTTTCACAGATGGCAATACACATCACACCATTCCCTCAAAACAGGGAGTTGCTTATAGAGCTACCGAAAAATTACTTTATTCTTTACAAAGCCAAAACTCTGAAAATCTGGGGAAATTTTCATTTAAAGTTAATTTGAGCTGTCTACTAATTCAAAATAACTTAATTTTTGATGTTTTAAAAACAAATTTTGTTGAAAATTTCAATGATAAAGATGAAGTTACACTTGGTGTTGATTACCTCACAGGTTAGAATTTAAACATTTGCGTGCTCAAATATTTTCTAAAATATTTGCTCAACTAATTTCAAAAATATTTATTTGATTTAGTATAAGGCACTTTAATTTAATTTGTGCTAAAATCTTTAAACATAAATACTGAAGCTTTACATATAGGGTCTCTTATACCACAATAATTAAATTTATATAGTTCATATTCCCTAAATCCACTAAAGGTGTGCTTGCACTTACATAGATAAGAATATAGCATCTAAACTTCACTAAAAATCTGAAGTCACTTTTTATGTGCATATTATATGATGCTTTACCATATACACACTGTATAAGTGTTAAGATGTGAATGCGTTTGAAAAAAATAATTTATAATAGGCCTAGCTAAGCTAAGTGGTCTCACAAAAGTCGAAGTCAATGACGTTTGCACAATACAAACTATTCTTGATGAGTTGTTAAGCTATCCTGCCTATAAAAACTCACACATTGTGCTCCAGTTGCAAGTACAGGTTTGACGATCTTTTTCCAAAATCAATGAATTAGAGTATACAGATTAAAGCTTTTGTTGTAACTACATATGCTATATAAATTGATATTTATATAAATCATTATTTTATATGCTACTCGATGTGTGGAAAACTTTTTGTGCCATAAGTCAAATAATTAGAATAATATATAATTTCCCATGTTTGTAAAGCATCAGATTAAACTGTATATGCAAAATCTCAAACCTGTTTATGGGTATTACTTAAATAATTTTTATCTGCACAATTAAAATAATACACCACTTCACGAGTTGACAAATCTGTTTGTGAATTGAAATGGATGAATAGTATATAGTTTATTTGTTTAGTTTTTAAGTTATCCTTTTTTCAAAATTTTGTGTTAGGTGTTTGATAAAATTTCAAATGTAACAAGGAAAGGTCGATTACGAATTTTTGATTGCATTTTGAGCACACACAAACAAAAATCTTGTCAAAATTTAGCCAAAGAGATCAAAATCCGTCCAAACTGGGAAATTTATTCTGAACAATCGCTCAATGATTTGATTATGGCATTTCAAAGTGCGTATATTTGCTTGTAAACTTAATTTACTATTCTACATTTGCATAAGCAAGTACTTAATCCAGTTTTGAAATCAGGTCTATGTATATTTTTATGAATGAAATGTTCAAGTAATCATGAGTGGGAATTGAACCTTATCTTAGTCTTTATTAGAGAATGAAAATATACATGCTAATTTGGGAGAATGTATGTATGTTTCTATTGTTGTTTGGGTCTATACGCAAATCTTTAACTGTTACCAATCTATTTGAGCTATATTTTTATGTGTATTAAGGCTTATACTCTCGGCTTCGTGAATTAGACAATCTAGCTTGTATATAACTAGAAATTCCTGTATACACAACATTTAATGGAAAAATTATGAAACTATGTTGGTGGAATGACTTAATAAATGAAGCAAGCTATTTGATAAAATTTCATAATTTTTATAGGTATAAACTCCAAGGAAAAAACTGACAAAATTACATACAAATCAGACAATGTTTTGATCCAATTATTAGTCGACAATTTCCAAAGAAGTGGCAAATGCGTTCTTTTCATTTGCGTACCAAGTAAAGTACCAAATGATATCGAAATTGATAAATTCTTTGACATTATTACAAACAGTGAAGCAGAATCAAACGAGTAAACTGTACCAACTCATGCTTGGAAAATATTAAAAACAAGCACACAGATAGTTATGATTTAAATGACTAATATTCTCCTGCCCTTTAAAAATTAAATGCCTAACTTATGAGCTCCCTTAAAAAATACAAATTCTAATAATACAATTTAATTGATAAGTAAATACCTAGTATCTGATGCTAAATCTGTTTAACTTTAAATATTTATTTCTTTATATGTATTTGAATGTATTCAGCTGTGTCAGATATATTTGTGCATGCAGATAGGTGTATATATGCATGCTTGTTCATATATTTAACTATGTTATAGAGCCACATATTTATGTCTTTCTATGTTTATACGTGAATACATGCTTGTTTATATGTTTGAATATATCTGTACACAAGTGCTTAAGTGTGTATTATGTTTATTTGAGTTTCAGTTGTATTAGAATTTACATGGTTTTTAAAATTATACTTATTTTAAGCAATTAGTATTTTAGGTTTTAATTTTAAAATTGTGCACAAAATTTGAAATGAATTTGAATTAAAATTTCATTGAACTTTTCCTAATGTGGTTTTTATAATAAAAGACATAATTTAAGTTTGGTATACGGCTTCTAAAGCTATTAAGCTAAAAAAATATATCGACAAAGCTTGTTTAGCTACAATTAACTTAACTGGGATCCTACACACAATACATATGTAAGAGAAAAGAAACAATTGTCTTAGGAATTCTATATAAACTTCTTTTAAGTAAATTATTGAAATTTGTGCATTTCCAGTCAAATAACTGAAATGTATGCACAAGAACAGAAAAAGAATTGATCTAATTTTGTGCATATACACACACATGCACACATACAGATACAAACACACACACACAGATTCCAATACACTCATCCTTAATGCTTACACAAATTAGTTGTGGATGTATAAATTTCCAAAAGAATTTATAGATCAAATAGTTTATATAATTTAATGGAAATAGTTCACTTATAATTAATTTTTTTTTTATAAACATCAGGTAATTATTTTATAATTTTTTAAAACTCAGCTTAAATTTTAAAAAAAATTTTAATACCCACATATGAATATCCACAGCTTACAGACAAACACGTATATATATATATTGTTAAGCATACACATATACACACATTTTCATAGATAAGAGAGGTCTATGTTAACAAAGGGATGTTAGGAATTCCTTAGACACACACACTGCTCAATTTTCAAAATCAAATAAAAGATTCACCTTTTGAACATTGTAAGATTAATTATAATAATTTTATTTTATTAGGTAATAGCATTAATCACACTATATTCTTTCACACACACATAAACACTTCAATTGAGCAAGTGTTTTTATACTTTTTAATATACACAGTCGCTAAGGGCATTAGCAAGCACAAATTTATCATCCTATTATAATGGACTAACCTTTTCTACAAATCAAAACTACCTAGTCACGTTCACTAATTCATTCACACGTTAACTCGTCACAAAAGCACACAAATACAACTTATTTAAACAATCACACCCAATTCATCTAGGCTTAAGCACACATATCCAGCTTATTCAGGCTCTAAACAACTACAAACAATATATCTATATCTAAATAAATACATACCCTCAACTAACTTATTCACACTTTAAACATATGCATTCCATTTACCTAAACTCTACAAATGATTACTTAATTTGTCTAGAACAATATCAACTCATAAGCTATGCTTAATGTAATTCTTAATTTCATATTTCACTATTTGGTTTCACTAGTTTTGTCAACAAAAAGTATGTTATGAGTTCAATACTATAAAACAGACACAATACAGCATAAATGATATATTGAAGCAAATTTCTATTAATTTACAAAACTTATCTGCTCACTTTTCAGAGAGTAAAGTTGTATATAAAACATGCTCAATCTAAAATAGAAATAAATGTTAGATTGGAGATAATTTTGAATAACTCAATTCAACCCAAACTCCTTTAACTATCAACACATAAACTGCAGTTAAATTCACCCTGTAGGTTACACAAAATACACCTACACTAGCTAAGCTTTACCTACTCATCACACACAAACAAAAACCTAGACCAGAAAGACACTATACTCACAACTTCGCACTCACACACTAAACACCTTGCCACAATAAAAAACGTTGTAAAACAAACACTACATATCTCACACACTACACGAACCAGGCAATGTAAGTAAACATTTAAAAAAAACCAACTATACATCTTATTGAATACAAAACGAACGAGACCCATTTTTTATTGCCGATAAGTAGTCATTTGTGATGCTAAAAGACTATTCCCCTACTTAATACACACAGAAAATATTTGTTTTGCCCCTTTCAAAATATTCACACATTCAATAGAAATATATAAACACTGATTTAGGAAACGAAACCCACAATTTTAGATGCGAAATTTACGATTTTAGGCACATATGCTCACAATTTTAGGCACAAATTAATTTTTATAGAAACACGCCATTTTAGATTCCCCATTTAATGTACACAGGTAATACCTTAAATGTGTCGTTAATACACAAGTTAATCTTATTACCACGGCCTAAGTAATTGAAACTGTTTTAGGTTCCATAAGTAATCCAAACATACAATCTAAAATACACTTTTTGATAAGCACACACAATTTTCGACACTTTGTGTTATGCCCACACACAATTTGAGATATCCGATTTAATTTGAACAACCTGCTTTAGATATCCTATTCAGTTTACACGATCTTAAAAATCAGATATCTCTTGTGTGATATGTTTTTATGAGACCTATCTCACATTCAACTCATAAGTTTGTGTTGTTAATTAGAGGAAAGTTAACTAATTTTGATTAAAAAGCCAAATCACTATTCATTAACCAGGAGTTACAAATTTTGTATTTCAGACACACATTTGATAGTGAAAATGCTACTACCTAAAATTCCAGAAAATGTGTATGTACTCCTAGCTCTTTTTCTAACATTCTAAATTTTTAAACTTACACATGCTGAAAGGAACCTATCTTTTTAGACTGTGCTCTAAAACAAGCATTTAACAGACACAGTATAAGCACTTAGAAACTAGAAAATACTTGTAAACACCCAAATTTCACACACATAGACCAATAAAAATGCACACACACACAACTACTCACTATCCGATAAGCACTGATACAAGCATTACACACTAGGGTGAAAGTTCATACTAGATATTAATAGTACACTGCTCGATACATACACATACACATGACAAATTAGAAATCTTACTGCCTCCACTTTCATACCTACACACACACTCGTACATTATGCTAGAAATCACACATCCACCCACACTATACCAGAGATTATCAATATACTATATTCATCTCGAATGAAATAGCAGCCACTTCCCACAACACCTCCTCATAAGTTCCCACACAAATATCCTACAAAAAAAATAAAACAAAAAATTTTTCTAGAATATATAGACATACCAAGACACACACATTTCACACACACAGTATCAAGTCACACGCGTATCCACATTGCTTAACATATTCAGTCTACATACATGATTGTTTATTCAATTCAATAGTGTACTATTGAGACGTTCACATTCAATTTTATATATTTTCATTTTTTATTTTTTCATCAAATGTATTTTTGTATCTTTAATGTTAAAATTGTTGCCTTTGTTGTGATTTGATGTGTGTGTAAATTTTTGATGTTTTCAATTAAACATATATATTTATTATTAAAAGGGATAAACCCCTAATTTTTTTATTTTTTGAAAATTTCCCATTTTTACATTTCTGGTGGTTTTGATATGAAAGTACACACATATGAGACATTTAAAAGTGTGTGTATTTCTCAGATAGGTCAAACAGAATAATTCTCCCTTTGTACATAACAGACACTTCTTACTTAACCCAATAACAACTCACTTTCTCAATTATGATTCTTCCGAATGTAAATTAACACCTTTCCTGCGACAAGACATCTGACTGTAACATAGCCATATCCACTAAACACTCACAGGTAAAAAAGTCCTTATAAAAACAATTATTATAGACCGCGGACTGCTACTCAAGGAGCGTAGCTGCTAACACATCGTGTGATAAGGAAACAAAATACTTAACTCCGTTGAGACACACCTACTATTGCACGAATAGTTTACGTATATTAAGATAGTATCGCCACATTAAATCGGTTCAACTGCACACAGTTGCATACAAACATACGCTTTTTGGATAAATATCTAAGCATACGTCCTGTAAAATACATATAGATGTGTTGGCAACATCATCTACGCACCTTGGAAACGCTATAAACACACGCAAGAAAACACAATAGCCTCGGAATCGTTACAGACCCACTGGGAGCAGTTAATGGTAGCTTGAAAATTCACAAAGTCTTCACATGTACCAATTGGATGTAACCATATATATACACTTATGCACACATATACTGTAAAAAGGTCACCATCACTTATTATTTACCCGCATCATTGTACTCTTATTTTTATTTTTGAAATATGCTGAGGCAGATTTAGACACTTTCACGGATTCCATTCATAATCATAGAATCGGAAATTTACAAACAATACTTAATTCGCCAATTTTTATAGTGACACATTAGCTCGGTTTATGGCCTTTAGCAATGGATATCTTTGAAAAATTGAATTTATGAAAAATATTTGTAACCAGTACCGCTCAATAAATTCAACTTTATTTAGGCCAAATATGTTTGGAAATGCTCGATAATTGAATTTGCATCTATATCTAATTATCTACTAACAACTTTTAGCCGATTTATGTATTCTAGCTCACATACTATTTGGGTATATTATTGCTATGGCTAATGTTGATATTTTAATTGACACAATAGCTGTTTTATAAATCACATGTTATTTATTATGTCAATGTTCTTAATTTGTAAGAATAGTAAATTTTGAAATTATTTTGAATATTTTTAGACATTTGTAACTATACAAATATATGTAAAAAATATTTCATTAATATTACTCACAAGGTAAACTTTTTTATTTTTTATAATTCCCTTTAAATTAATGTTTTATTCGAAATTCAACTCAAGCGGAACTTCTCTTGGACCCGTATATATCCTGTGATCACTTAAATATATCTACACAACAACAACTATAGGCTTAACTCAACACTGTTAACTAGAATATACAGACAGGCTTACCCAGAAAATAAGGACTCACAGCTATTTACCCCGAATATCTATTGGAGCACATATATTTGATTAAATTACTTAGGACTTCACAGATAAAAACATACCCTTATTTTAAGGACATTGATTCGATCCATTAACTTAATATACCTCAAAATAATTAGGCCGCAAACAAACACTATTGTGATCCAGTTTGGATCTCGGAAATATTTCAAGATTTTTTACTACATAAATACAATTTTTTTTTCCTCACTCACATTTTTAATTACCATAAGTCTACGCTTGACTTTTATTTAACTTAACGACTTACAAATTCATCTATACCTACAACGAACTCACAAATGCCCAAGATGCACTTTTTAAACGAGGCGAAGGCATCGATAGCATTCGACCGTACACCTCGACTGAATGAATTTTCAACAAATTGTGTTAAAGATCAATTAGCTAATCAAACTCCTGCTACAAATATTTCCAGCGCTTTTAGTAACGAAATCAATCGATACAATTTCAACCAACGTAATAATAAAAAATTAGCTCGGCCTGCGAATCAAGATGTTATACAACAATTTATTAAGACAAGATTATGTCCTCATTACAAACAAAACCATTGTACCAATGGTGCAAATTGTACATTTGCACATTCAGAGGTACTTAAGTTTAAATTAAGTAGATATTCATCGAAAATGGGTAGATGTGCTTGTTTTGAAATGTGCATGGGTACATATAGATGAAGATTGGAGATGCTGCTTGTTTATTACGTTTGATTCTCAATTGTATTTTGTTTCTATACTGCTATCCCTTGCACTAGAACTTGTTGTGATTGATATATTCGTTGTTTGAGTTGCACCCGGTACACTTGCAGTGTTCTTAAATTTGCTAACTATAACTCATACATCTAACACTTTACTGTCTACATACCTAATGGTTTACCCTCTTTACTTATTTGATTATACACGCCATAAACCTTAGTCAACTTGCACCTTACACACTAGAACATGGACACATCACACACCAAAAAATATATCATTATTCAAATTGACTATCACGATTTATACCCTTTATTATATTCTCTACGTTTCATTTTCAGAACGAGCTGCGTCCTAAACCAGATTTAAGGAATACAAAATTGTGTGACAATGTAAAGAATGGTTCAATCTGCGATATCCGAGATTGTTCTTATGCACACACTAAAAATGAATTGAGAGTGACTGAAAATCTAAAGACATACAAGACATCGTTGTGTAATTTTTATGGTAAGGGTATTTGCAAAAATGAAGAAAAATGTCGATTTGCACACGGTGAACACGAGCTAAGATCTCCGCAGGATAATGCCAAATTGGACGATATACCCAGCCTTGATGAATATGAAGATCTGAATTTGGTGGAAACCAATACAACTACTCAATCATCTGATCATGGGGGATCTCAAACAAGCGAATCTACACTTAATAATGAAACGCTGACATATGGCCCTAATGTACAATTAAAAAATTGTATGCAAGATGAACGAGGCAGGCGTGGTCATATAAACGATGAGCAATTATGGGATTCTGATCAAAATTCGAATGAATTGCAAAGCCTTATACAATTATTAACAAATGGTACACACCAAATTAATCGAGGTGAGTATGTCTGGTTTGTAAGGCATAACTATTTACATTTTGGAAGGATTATTTGTCTATACGACATACATTTTACTTGGAACATTAGAAACTTCACAATTACACTACATATTTTATGCATACATTATACGTTTTACCTTAACAAATTACATGTTTTATCTACACATTATATAATTTATACTCAATGCAGAAGTCTAAATGCACACAATATACATTTGACTGAATATAATATATAGTAACGTATTCAATATTGTTTACATAAGAATACAGACAATTAGTATTTCATACACATTGAAAAACAACATTTATTTTTTTCTTCAGATAATGAAGCATCAACCTCTGTTAGACAATCCCCACTACCAACATCCTTTCCACAACATTCATCGAATGGCTTTAATGAGGAGGGTATCTTTAACCCCTCACAAAGCACGGCATATCCTTCAACGAATAGCTTTGATTCAAATAACATAATGAATTATATTTACAATTATACACCCAATTATGACTTAGCTAAAAATCAAGCATACTACAATTTAATTGAGCACCTTATTCCAAATTTAAATGGATCTACGGAAATAAGAAAAACATCACCGGAGGATTTACTTAATAGTCAAAATTTAATTGGTAATCATGAAACAAGCCTTCACGAAAAGGAAAACAACTCTTGTTTATTATATTTTATAATGAATAATAATGATAATTCGGTCTCCCCTACCCAAAATTTTAATGATAACAAAACATTTATCGATAATTCACCATCTAGATATAGATGCCCACAAAATAACCCCCCTTATCCAAGTCCTCACACGTCTAATAATTCATACACATCACTCGGATCACACGAATCAAGCACAGCAAGGTGTGGTCATAATGTTCCATTTCTATTGAACACCGGAGAGAAAAGTTTTGGCAATATGTATAGCAATAAAATATTCACATATAACCAGAACACAGATACAAATGGTAATAGCATACAACAAAATAATAATAATACACAAATCAGTATGAATAACAGATTTTCAAATACGAGTAACACGAGCATAAGCAGAAACAACTACAATGAACATACAAGTAATAGGAACAATACATATGCACACAATGACAGCAATAGCAACTTTCAAACACTGACAAATAATAGTAACATGAATGGATCAACCAATAACAGATCTTTACGGTCATTTAACGACAATAACTCATTCACAGAGTCTTCAAATTTGGATAAACAAAACGAACCAATTAACTTATTTTTTTTGAAAAATAGTTTTAATTATAATGAATATTGCAATTCATTGAGGTTTGTTTCACCATCGAATGAGGGTAATAACTCACATACACAACAAACTACACCTCTTGCCAGAGAAACTCAAAATGCTAAGGTTGCATCAAATCATTACCAATACAATGATTTTTCAGATTTGTCGAATATGACCGGATTTTGTGGATAATTTAGATTCCTATTAATTACTCTTAATGTTTGTATCGAAAGATTAAGACTAGTGCTAAACCTGTAACTGGTTAATGGTAGCTCTTATTTGATACAAGCTGTAAAAGCATTGAAATACTATACGATAGCAAATTTTATCTTAATAGAAAGCTTACAAACTATTATCAAGCATAGTTTGAAGCACTGAATTCACTCCTCTATATTGTTTATTTGGACTCATTTTATTAAATGAACTTAACCACAATACGAATACACACATTGTTAAACTTGCACACACTTACATAAACACTCACACACATTGTACACACAACTACACTCCAAAATTCGTACACAAATAATTAAAACTATATTTTTATACATAAGTGGCCTATAAAAACTTAACTTACATACATATACTAATTCAATATAAATTTATATATTACATATACCCTTACATATCCAATCAACACATAAACACTTAACGTACACTAAAAAATCTATAAACATCAATTGTACACTATACTTATGAAGATAACACACATTGTACACATTTCAAACTAAAGAAATTCAACACATACACATTATGTCCAATACCAACTATATAGACTGAACCCACATTACTCAACTGTTCACTCATCCTATCGGCCAGCTACTTGGTGTGCAAATTTTCATAATAAGAATGAAATAGATATTGAGTTTATTATTTTTCCTTTCAAAATGTATGATAATATTTGTATAATTTGCATATTGTATATAATGAAACTTTCAGTATTTGTATATTATAAAAGCGTAATAAATCGTCTACATGTAACTTTAGGGTTCATTAATAATAAAATTTTATATTTTTTAGAGGTAATTTTAATTTCATTTCATCGTATAATTTGGTATCATAAAAAAATAAGAACTCACATAAATATTAGTAATAAGTTATATGTATATATATATATATATATTTATTTGCATTGAATTATAATTAGCAACATTAATTTACTTTAATCATAACATAATTTTACATTTAATAAGAAAATTGATTTATTAATTGCTTGTTTTAAACAATCCTATTTTTATTGGACCATTGTATTTTTATTTAAATTTGCGTAATTACTATACTCATACAAGTATATTTCATATAACCTTTTACACATATTTAATACATAATTCCAATAAAAATATTTATAGAAGAAAAAAAATCACAAAATTTTTCTCTATAATTTCATTATTTTTAGGTTATATTTTTTTGATTATCTCTATTTAGTTTATCCAATCGATTTTGATGGAAAGTAATGACCATTTTATTTATATAAAATTGTTTTCAAGTGTGATTATTATCTAATATATAGATATAATAAATAAATAAATACATATATAAAAGATGTAAAGCATGCAACGTTAATTTTCCATTAGGTTAACAAATCGAAAAACATTAAATAATTAATTGTTTTTTTTTATTCCTGTTTTGGTGCTTGGTTGAGAATTGTAATCTTTTTCAATATATAATTATGCTTTTGTATTTTGAGTTATATTTTTTATAATAGAGATTTTATATAAAAATAAATTACAAAATCTCTTGTTACATTTCAGAGATAGAGAAAATGTATTATTATATAATTTATATTTAAACTATAATAAAATGTGAAATTTTAGATTTACAAATTACCTATTAATTGTTTGAGAATTATAGTATTTGATGTGTATATACACAATTACTTTAAATCTTAAATAAATTTATTTCAAATCATTTAGTTTTATTAAAGAATTGGGAATGTGAGAATAAGGGAGTAATTTACAAATTTGTTAGAAGCTTCTAAATTGAAATAAAATGAAATTTCCATGTTAAGTCTAATATCCGCCTATATGAAGAAAAAAATCAACTAATTTTTGGGTCTAATTTAAACAAAGTGTAAGGAAGAGTTTTCAAATTCCTATCATTGAATTATTTGCGAGTTTATTTTAATGATCTATAATAAAAAAACATGATGTTCGCAATCTTCTTAGAAAAGGGGAAATTTCCTTAATAAAAACGTATTCTCTGTTGAATAATGGTTCTGATGTGCCGAAATATTTTGTTTAAAAAAAAGAAGAATATACAGATTTTCAATCAATTGCAAATCAGTCATAATTAAGATAATTATTTTGAGTTATAGGAAATTTGGTCATTTTTTAACTCTTGGGAAGATTTTCATGAGTTTTGGTGGGTCATTTTTTAACTCGTAGGAAGTTCCTCTTGACTTTCGGGAAGCTTAATTTTTCGACAACTTGTAAAAATTTTCTTCTCTCAAGCTTCCGTAAAATTTATCTTTACTACCTTGAAAAAATTCTCAAATTCAGTTAAGCTATATAGAAGACTGCTGTAGCAGTCAGAAAAATTGTCTTTACTTCTGAACGTGAAATAAAAATTACAGCAGAAACAAATAAACTTAGGGAAAGGAAAAATATGAGAAAGAGTTGAAGATTGTATGTAATCATTAGATGTGCTTGAAAAATATTTCTGATGTTGTTATTTGAAATGTCTAGGTGAGTTATTGAAATAATTAAATTTCTCTTTATTCATAATTGTACATATTTCTCAAATATTATCTAGTGTATAGGACCCATTGTTTTTCAATAACATGTTGAAATAATTTGATAGATGATCAATCGAGGTGGATTAGGAAACGATTCAAATTGAAGTCATATTATGTAATGATGGTAAGTTCTAACTAAATGTAAGCATTAGAAGATGTATAAATAGGCTAAATCAATAGTTTAATCTACTTGGTTTATTTACAATAAAACTTGGAACTATATTCATAATATAGTGTTGTTAATGTCTTCTTCGACGTTTGTTGGAAAAGTTTTCAAAGTCTGAGTTATAACCCAACATCCACCAAAGGCCTAAGAAAGTAGATATATCATCATCTTCTAAACCATTTTTATCAGACGTGTCTTGGTCATTTGGTTGTGTACAGAAATAATCTCTAAGTGATTCTTGAAAATTTTCAAACATTCTACCGGAGATGGGACATACAGTGAAACCATAATCTTGATCAGACTGAATAGCTAGATTACAATTATTATTGCACAGATGGTATTTACCCGTTTCGTTGCATATGTACAAGTCAATATTTTCTATGTAGGTAAATGTGCAATGCGAAGATAAATCAGAAGGATAAATTAGGTTTTGGGGAACTAAATTTGGGAAAGTTTCTTCGCATAATGATAAGCAATGTTCACGGACCGCTTGGTCAATCCCGGTTTGAGCTGGTTGATTACATGGTGATAAATTTACTGTTGTCAAAATTATATATAATAAAGATTAGATGATTTATATAATCATGATAGTATAAATAAATGATTATCTCACTTTATAAACTATGATTATCTCACTTTATAAACTATTTAAAAGGTTATAATACATAAGTATACAAAGTATATATTAGTAGAATTAGTATTATAAACGATTGCATGAGTTTCTATAAACTGAATATAGTGTATCAGATTGAAAAAGCAAGGTGTATCAGATATGTATTCTTATATAAATGTATATATAAGAATACATAAATACAGATATTAAATGATAAAAAGCGAATGAACAAAGTCAGGAATAATATCATCAAAAAATGAGATAGCAATTAAATCCTAGGTAAAATTCTTAAAATACAAATTCAACATAATGAAACAGATATATAACCATCAGGATTGAGGATAGAAAATTGTGAGCTGGATTTTGGAGATTTAAGTTCTAGTTCACTTTGTAACAGCAATGCAGCATTCATATCATCAAAACATTTATTTAAATCTAATTGGGTAGGGTCGTAATCGGATTCACCAAATGTTTCGAAAGCGTATTTCAATGAGCTTATGCTTTTATAGCCTGGAAAGACCATATGAAATAGTGTAGGCCATAATTTACATTCAAAAATTGGACAGGAGAGTTCGCTCAAGTGTGTTTCAAACATCCAAAAGAGTTCTTCACAGCTAAAGTATGATAATACCTTCAGCCAGATATCTGTACACACATCTACTTTCATGGGGTCTGATTTGTAGGAAGGGGGATATATTGTCTCCAGTTTGTGTTTTACTTGTTAGAGCTAATTGGTGGAAGTTGTAAGGTGTGATATGAGGAAAGGACTAGCTTTGTATGTAAGGAGAAGTTTGCCTATTCTTGATAGGATATATAGTTGTTCTCACAATTACTATACAGGTATGTGTATTCGCTAGGATGGTGGTTTCCTTATGGTGTATCTAAGAGGTATGTGTAAAGTATACATATCACAGTATGAGATGTATACTGGATTGGTTTTACACACTTGTGCAGATTATATTTCAGTATATCAATTATGACGGTATATAAGATATGGGTAGGTAAAACAAACACATGATATATCAAATTAAAAATCTATCTCACTCATAAACCCAATATATATATATAATGGTTGATTAATTGGTATAAGGATAATGATGTTTGTGTGTGAATTGATCAGGGATAATATGAAAAGATAAAAGAAATAAGATAGCTTTTTATTCAAAATTATTCGATTATAGTGAGGTGATTATATTAACAGTAATAAATTCATATCCAAGTAATAGCACTCAAAATATTAATTAACTTTTCAACATTTCATCATCTTTAAAAGTTTATATGTTGTGTATATAGCCTGTGTGTAAACATTTTTCTATTTTTTAATAAGGTGTTTTAGATATATATTTAATCATAGTGAACTTAGGTAGTATGCAACTGTAAATGGTAATAACTCAAGGTGGTACCAACACATGTGATATTGTTGTATACACACACCATCACAAAATTTAAATAACTTTTATACACAAAAATAGTTTCAAAGAAAGCAGAAACATACACTTATAGACAAAAAAAAACTACATTTTGCACACAAAACTTAGACAAATATATTCACAATATACACATTAGTTCAAATATATATATATATATATAATAAAGTGAGAATTTATGATTAATGCAAATATTATCTATACACACATCTTACGTACTCAATATACATAGGTATATTTTTACATAGGTATACTTTTATACAGACTATCTGTATTATATATTTAGTTGTGTATACATAATTATTATACTTTAAAATGTTAAAAAAACCAATAACAACAATAATTATCAAGTGTGACAACAAGTTAGACACTCAATTCTATTTTTGCACACACACTAATGAAATACTAACAATTTCATTAAAGGAAATTTTCTACACAATCAAGGGCATACACAGCATACACACAAACATACATACAAATACACATTTAAATACATACACAAGCAAATATACAAGTACATATACAGGCAAACACACAAGCACACAAACCCACCCACACAGACATACACAGATACACCGTTACACACTCCCTTAAACACATACACACACAAACACACACACACACACACAATACATATTCACACACATACATATATACACACACACACTCATACACACACATATATCATGTTAGCCTATTTATAAATCTTTTTAGATAATGCACACAACTCCTCCCAAATGTAATCTATTGTGTTCATTAATAAGCATTCTATACAAAAATTTTACACACACTCCACATTTATAATATTTTTACATATATATATACACATTTTTGGTGGCACACCTTCTTTGTGAGCAATAATACAAATTTCACAAAACATCTAAATTTATTAATTTAATTTGAATTTCGTTATAATTTTTTACACTCATTTCAACTCCCCCAAATCAAATAAATTCTGTAAGCTTTTTTACTCAAATTTTTCAAGGTTTGTTACGTATGACTAATTATATATTTGGTTTTACACACAGCTAATTACGATTTACATAATGATTAATATCAATATACACATACCTTTATTAAACTATCTCTAAACACTCAATTCATACACCTTCTCACTGTACTCTTTAAAAATATAATTAATTTTCATACAAGATATATCTTATACATATACCATTGATTAAGATACACTTTACACATAACTTCATACACACACATTATTACATACCTCAACACATCAACTTATATCATTTACATTTTATATTATATACATTCGCTCATCAGTATATATATCTATATATATATATATATTATATTGTTTACACACTCTAATTTCCCTACACACACACACACACACACACACACACACTCTCTCTCTCTCTATATATATATATACTTATTTATATATCCAGTCCCCTTTATATACCCCTCCACTCTACACACACATACCCACACCCCTTCCCCACCCTACACCCACACACACTTACAAACCTCCCCCTCCACACCCCTCCCTTTATTATATATATATATATATATATATATACACACACACAGAAATGTCAACACACCAACCAGCAACAGCGGTGACATCAACCACCACCGTACAAGACGCCATCTACCACCCACAGAAAACGACGTTACCAGCAAATTCAAAAATGTTGGAATACACACATTTTGATGATGAACATTTCAATCGACATTATTTTTTTTGTATGAGTTCTGGTTACACACATGAACAGTGTGTAAAATCTATACCACAAGATACATATTACACACCTACTAATCCTGTTGAAACACACTTTAAAAAGGAAATATTTGATGCAGTTGAGTGTATGTCCACCTTTGAAGATAATCAAAAATGTCAACATTTTTTTGAAGCTTTTCATAAGAAATTACATTACACACACCCACCTGTAGGTACTATGAAAAAAGCATATAATTTTGCTACATCTTTATTTTCTAATTAGGTGTGTGTGTGTGTGTTTGATTTTTTTTTTCTTTGAAGATCTTATATATATAAATATTTATATATAGTGGTGCTCTCTCTCTCTATATATATATAGAGAGAGAGAGAGAGAGAGAGAAAGAGAAAATTTAGAATTATATACACACACATGATTGATATTGTTTTAAACTACACATATGTAATTATATATATATATATATATATATATAATTATATACATATCATTATATACATGTGTGTATATATATACACATTTAAATATCTTTTATTTTAACTCGTTAAATTATTAGATATTTATATACATTCTATTAATCAAACTTTTTATTTTCTTCAAACTCAAATTAAAAAAAAAAATGAAATAATCGCACTTATACTATTAGTTTTGTGTGTGTGTGTTGTGTGTGTGTGTGTATTGGGTATGTGTGGGTGTTGGGTGTGTGTGTGTGTTGGGTGTGTGTGTGTGTTGGGTGTGTATCATTTTATGTGTATGTGAATTTCTGATATAGTTTGATTCAAGGAATGTGATATATTGAGTTGATTATATTTGTGTGTGTGTGTATATGTTCACAAAATTTGCCAATACTTGATGTATGTTTATAATTTTTGTGTGTAAAATTTCAATTTTAAAAATAACAAATATTTGAGTTTATATTTAGTCTTAATTTAGAAAAAAATTTTTATACATATTATGACTTATT
>JADHZB010000825.1:0-10000 GCA_015657535.1 Nephromyces sp. MM_2019
TATATATTATAAATTATACACACACACATATATATATATATATATTATAAATTATACACACACATATATATATATATATGTTATAAATTATACACGCATATATATAAATACAACACACACACAACACACACACAACACAAACACAACACACAACACACACACACACACACACACACACCTTCATCATCATTAATTAAATAAAACCATTTCTTATATTGTGTGTGTAATTTCCAACTTCGTTTACTTAATTCACAGGTGGCTAAAATTTGATTTAAATCGCCCAATAAATTATAAAATATATAAAGTAAAGTTTCTGTGTGTAATTTTGAATATTGTGGTTCCCAATTAGGTGAGTTACACATTGTAAAACAATCAGGTAATGAAAATCTATTTACACACACACACACACACACACACACACACATACATATACATATATATAATATGTATAGGTAGGGATGAGGGAGGGGTTATATGAATCTTAATAATTAGCCATAAGTTTATGTGTGTTGTGTGTTATGTGTTGTGTGTTGTGTGTGTTGTGTGTGTTGTGTGTTGTGTGTTGTGTGTGTTGTGTGTTGTGTGTGTTGTGTGTGTTGTGTGTGTTGTGTGTGTTGTGTGTTGTGTGTTGTGTGTGTTGTGTGTGTATGTTGTGTGTTGTGTGTTGTGTTGTGTGTTGTGTGTTGTGTGTGTTGTGTGTGTTGTGTGTTGTGTGTTGTGTGTGTTGTGTGTTGTGTGTGTTGTGTGTGTTGTGTGTGTTGTATGTTGTGTGTGGTGTGTGTTGTGTGTGTTGTGTGTGTTGTGTGTTGTGTGTTGTGTGTTGTGTGTGTATGTTGTGTGTTGTGTGTTGTGTTGTGTGTGTGTGTGGTGTGTGTGTGTTGTGTGTTGTGTGTGTGTTGTGTGTGTTGTGTGTTGTGTGTGTTGTGTGTGTGTTGTGTGTTGTGTGTTGTGTGTGTTGTGTGTTGTGTGTGTTGTGTGTTGTGTGTGTTGTGTGTGTGTTGTGTGTGTGTTGAGTGTGATGTGTAATGTGTAATGTGAAATGTGTAATGTGTAATGTGTAATGTGTGATGTATTTATAGTATATGTGTAAATATAAATATATGTATGATTATGTGTATATTTTGTGTGTGTGTGTGTGTGTTATTTTTTTTTCTCAATATATTATGTATAAATATACATGTGTGTGTGTATATATCTTACTCAGCAGTACGGGTATCTAAATATGAAACCCAAGGAGATATAAATTTATTATGAAGAGTCCTATCAATAAATTACACACATATTTAAATGAATTTATACACACATATAATACATAATTTTATATAAAGATATACACACAGTTATAATATAAATTTTAAATGAAATGAATACACACTTATCAAATGTTTATAAAATACATTTATACAAAAAAATAAATATAATTTAATAAAATATATTAATATCTCTATAATTCAATCCTATACACACATATTTAATCAATTAAATTACACAAAACACATATCAATATCACACACATACAGGTATCAATACCCAATTTACACACATAAATATCAATCCATACTACACACACCCTATACACACACACACACACCTATACACACACACACACACCTATACACACACACACACACCTATACACATACACACACCCTATACACATACACACACCCTATACACACACATACACACACCTATACACACACACACCTATACACACACACACACACACCTATACACACACACACACACCTATACACACACATACACACCTATACACACACACACACACCCTATACACACACACACACACCCTATACACACACACACACACCCTATACACACACACACACCCTATACACACACTACACACACCCACCCTATACACAGACTACACACACACCCCCTATACACACACACACACACACATACTCTGTAGAGGCCATATTTAAACCAAGTGAGTTAAGATTAAAACCGAATGTGTATATATTGGCCTCTGTGACTGGGTTGGACATAATTTCATCGGTTTTATTTAAACCAAATTCATTTCTCATATAATCTTGGGCCTCTTGACTTGTCCCATATAACATATCGTATGTAGATAGGTGTGTGTGTGTATGTGTGTGTGTAGGTGTGTGTGTAGGTGTGTGTGTAGGTGTGTTTGAAGGTGTGTGTGTAGGTGTGTTTGAAGGTGTGTTTGAAGGTGTGTGTGTAGCTTTAAGGGTGTCTTCATTGACAGATGTAGTGTGTGGTGTAGTGGATATATTGGGTGTAGATGAAGGGATGGTGGTGTGTGTATATGGATGATACATAGTTGCCAATATTTGAATATGTGTATGTAACTCGAGGTGGGTGTGTGTGTGTGTGTGTGTGTGTGTGTGTGTGTGTGTNTACACACACACACACACCCTATACACACACACACACCCTATACACACACACACACCCTATACACACACACACACACACATACAATAAGTTTTCAATGTGTAAAATAGCTTGTTCAAGTTGTTCATAAATTGTTTGAAAATTTGTTGTAAATTCTTCGGAGTTTAATTTTGAAATTTGATGGGCCAAATTGGACATTTCATTTTTACAAATATTTTCGTAGTTGTGTGTAAATGTGTAATAATTTTGTTTGAAATTATCCATTAATATTTGTATTTTTTCTAAAGGCTAAAGTGTGTGTGTGTGTGTGTATGTAGTGTGTGTGTGTGTATGTAGTGTGTGTGTGTGTATGTAGTGTGTGTATGTATGTAGTGTGTGTATGTAGTGTGTGTGTATGTAGTGTGTGTATGTAGTGTGTGTATGTAGTGTGTGTGTGTATGTAGTGTGTGTGTATGTGGTGTGTGTATGTAGTGTGTGTATGTAGTGTGTGTGTGTAGTGTGTGTATGTAGTGTGTGTATGTAGTGTGTGTATGTAGTGTGTGTATGTAGTGTGCGTATGTAGTGTGTGTGTGTATGTAGTGTGTGTATGTAGTGTGTGTATGTAGTGTGTGTATGTAGTGTGTGTGTATGTAGTGTGTGTGTATGTAGTGTGTGTGTATGTGTAGAGAGGGGTGTGTGTAGGAGAACGGGTGTGTGTGTGTGTGTGTATGTATATATATATATATATATATATATATAGGGTGATTAGAGTGTCTCTGTGTATTTTAGTGTGTGTGTATATAATGTATCTGTGTGTAGTATGTATAAATATATATATGTGTATAAATAAAAATATGATAAATAAATATATGCATGTATAAATAAATATATATATATATATATATATATATTTATGTGTGTGTAAAATTATGTATAGATATAACTTACATCTTGACTAAAGGGTGTGTAATTTGTTCTATCGAGTGTATTTATTTCTTCTATTGTAATTTGTTTAGTGTGTGTGTGTGTATTATTATCATGATCTAAAATAGATGTGTGTGTGTAACTTTGACTATTAGTATCCTTATTATTATCAAAATGATAAGTTGTGTGTGTGTGTGTAAAATTTATATCATCAATTGGATGAGGGTAATTTGTGTGTGTAATAAGATTAGTTGATGGTTCATACATATTTTCTGTATATTGTGTAGTGTGTGTAGAATTATCAATAATTGTTGTAGGCTCTATTATATTAATTGGTGTGTATGTATATAATTTTTTATCAATATCATTTTGATCATTTTTGTGTGTAATATCTTCAACAGATGTGTAAGTTGTTGGTTGTGTGTGTGTATATACATCTGGTTGGTTAATAAATAAATTTTCTTCGTGTGTAGGTGTAGGTGTGTGTGATGGTGGGGTAGGTGTATTTGTAGAAGTAGGTGTGTATTGAGGTGGGGGTTGTCTGTGTGTAGGGGGTGGTATATGTGATGGTGGTGGTGTGTGTGTATATGAGTGTGTGTGTGTATATGAGTGTGTGTGTGTATATGAGGGTGTGTGTGTATATGAGGGTGTGTGTGTAGGTGATTGGGGTGTATGTGTTGGATATGTAGATGGAAAAAGTGTGTGTGTGGAAGTGTGTGGGGTAAATGAGGGCTGTGAAAAATCATATAAAGGTGAAGTCTCAAATAATTGAGGGGTATCTGTGTGTGTACTTCTTTCTATAGGGTGTGTGTGTGTAAAATTAGGTGTGTGTGTTTCTTTATGAATTATTTCATAGTTGGGTAAATCTATAGCAGAGCCTGCACCTACTGTTGTATTTTCTGAAATGTGTGTGTGTGTAAAAATTAGTAATTTAAGAATCAAAAATTGATTTATAAACAATGTGTGTGTAATGTGTATATGTTTTACTAGAAAAATTATATTATATATAAATATATATAAATATATATATATATATTAAAGAGTATATCCAAAATTCTACACATACACACACATGGATTCTAAATTATAGTTTTTAGATGATACATCAATACACACAAAAGGGTTAATATATATATATATATGTGTGTGTATATATGTATATACCAATATATAATATATACATGAAAACGATCAACATACATAATATACACACAACACATAGCATGTAATCAGATGAGTTATACAACTTGAATAATATATATATCAACCACACATCGCACACACACACACATTATATACACATTATATACACATCATACACACATCACACACATTATATACACATTATATACACATCTTAAACACATCACACATCACACATCATACACACATCACACATCACATATTATATACACATCATACACATCATTCACACATCATACACACATCACACATCATACACACATCACACATTACACACATCATACACACATCACACATCACACATCATACATTACACACACATCACACATCACACATCACACATCACACAACTCACACATCACACATCACACATTACACACATCATACACACATCACACATCACACATCACACATCATACATTACACACACATCACACATCACACATCACACATCACACAACTCACACATCACACAACTCACACATTACACACACACACACATCACACATCACACATCATACACACATCACACACACATCACACATCACACATCATACACACATCACACATCATACACACATCACACACACATCACACAACTCACACATCACACACACACATTACACACACACACACATTACACACACCTTCACTAATGGCAAGTTCATCAGTAGAGGTTATAGCCTCATTAGAAGAATTTATGCCCGTGTGTATATTATTTAAGTGTGGGTTGTATGTGTGTGTGTGTGTGTGTGAGTTGAGTGTGTGTGGGGGTTGTGTGTGTGTGTGTGTATGTGTGTGTGTGTGTTGATCATCTTCCTGTGTAAATGGATTTCTATATAAATTAGAAGGAGGTGAGGTTGATGGTGTGTTTGTTTGAGAAGGTGTGTGTGTAGCTGTCGAATTAATTATGTGTGTGTGTGTAATTTCAGAATTTCGTCTAGTTGTTACACCTAAAATATAATAAATAAATATATATATATATATATATATATCACATACAACTATACACATACATACACACATATATAAGCACACACACTATACATATCACACATAAAAGCACATAACTAGACAGATTACACATAGAAACACACACACTACTCAGATTATACATATAAGCGCACATTACACACACACGCTACACACACACATACACTACACACACACATACACTACACACACACATACACTACACACACACACACTACACACACACACACACTACACACACCCACACACTATACACACACACACACACACACACACACACTATACACACACATACACAACACACACACACAATACACACACACACACTACACACACACACATACACTACACACACACACACTACACACACACACACACACACACCTGGTATATTTTCTTCAGGTGTGTCTTGATCATTAATATGAAAATTGGGGAGAGTAGACCGCCTGTGTGTGTGTGTGTGTTTATCTGAGGGGATGTGTGTGTTTGTTTGATTTTCTTCAGCCAAATGAGATGTGTGTAAAGGTGGCTTATTATCGTGTGTGGGAGGTGTATTTATATCTACACACACATAATTATGATTATATATAAATGTGTGTGTGTGTGTGATATATATGTGTATATATATGTGTATATATATGTGTGTGTGTATATAGGAGTATATATATATGTGTGTGTGTGTATATAGGAGTCTATATATATGTGTGTGTGTATATAGGAGTCTATATATATATGTGTGTGTGTGTATATAGGAGTCTATAGATGTGTGCAATGTGTTAGATGTGCGTGTGTGTGTAATAGGGGTAGGTGGAATGGTGTGTATATAGATTCACACACACACACACACATATATATATATATGTGTGTGTGTGATAAATGTGTGTGTATAAATATACCCAATTCATTTGATGGCTGATCTTCATGTGAATCAATAGTTGGTATAGTGTGTGTAATATCTTCTTGTTTTATGTGTGTGTGTGTAGGTATAATTGGTTTAATTTTGAGGAGTGAGTGTGTGTGTGTATCATTATTAAGTAATCCAATAGGCTTAACAAAACTGGGAGTTGGTTTAGATTGGTGTGCAGTTTCATTTTGAATTGAAAGCCCAGGTGTAGCTAAATATCGACTAGGTGTTCTAAGTGTGTGTAAAAATAATTATATATATATAGGTGTGTGTGTGTGTGTGTGTGTGTGTGTGGTGTGTGTGTATGATGTGTGTGTGTGTGTGATGTGTGTATGGTGTGTGTGTGTAAATAAAAAATATATATATATGTGTGTGTGTGTGTAAATAAAATATATATATATATATATATGTGTGTGTGTGTTTGTAAATAAAATATATATATATATATATATATATGTGTGTGTGTGTGTGTGTAAATAAAATATATATATATATATATATATGTGTGTGTGTGTGTGTGTGTGTAAATAAGTATACCTATTCTCAGTATTAGTACTATCAAAATCCGAAGGTTTGGGTGGCGGTGCACTTTCTTTATTTTCTTCGATGAGGTGTTCACTCCCCTTCATAACCCACCTCTTTAAATCCTCATTATAATAAAACAAATTTTTTTCACCAGTCTACACACACACACATATACACATTCTATTTACACACATATAGTTTATTTACATACACATTCTATTTACACACATATAGTTTATTTACATACACATTTATTTACACACATATAGTTTATTTACATACACACATTTTATTTACACACATATAGTTTATTTACATACACATTTATTTACACACATATAGTTTATTTACATACACACATTTTATTTACACACATATAATTTATTTACATACACATTTATTTACACACATATAATTTATTTACATACACATTTATTTACACACATATAGTTTATTTACATACACATTTATTTACACACATATAGTTTATTTACATACACATTTATTTACACACATATAATTTATTTACACACATACATTTTACTTAAACACACAGATTTTATTTACATGCACATTTATTTAAATACACACACATATACTTTTTTTACACACATATAGTTTATTTAAACACACACATTTTATTTACATACACATTTATTTACACACACACATTTTATTTACATACACATTTATTTACACACACACATTTTGTTTACATGCACATTTATTTACACACATACATTTTGTTTACACACACACATTTTGTTTACACACATACATCTTATTTAAACACATACATTTTATTTACATACACATTTATTTACACACACACACACTATTTACATGCACATTTATTTACACACACACACACACATTTTATCTACATACATCACACACACGCACACAAATTTATTTACACACACACACATATTTTATCTACACACATCACACATACACACACAAATTTATTTACACACACACACACGCATATATTTACATACATACATTTATTTACACACACACATTACATACACCCACACCCACACTTTACATACACACTGTACATACATAAATGTTCATACACACATATATACACATACACATACACACAATGTGTAATCACATATACAATACACGTATATTTTTAATGTGTGTACACATAATATACATATATATATATGTGTGTGTGTGTGTGTGTGTGTGTGTGTGTGTGTGTGTTTGTGTGTGAATATAATTACATAAGCCTTGGTTGGTACAGATCCTTCTTCATCAGGCTTTTTTGGGCCTAATATCCCCCAAGGCCATTTTGCTATTAAATTTACACACACACAAAATATACACACATATAATTAAGATACACACACACATACACACACACACACACACATACACTACACACGCATACACTACACACACACACACATACACACAAATACATACACACACACACACACAAATCATATACATATATACATGTATAATACATACTATTGTTCACACATACAACAAATTATACACACGCACACAATAATATACACACACACATACAACTATGTGCACACACACATACAACTATGTGCACACACACACGCACATATATATATATATATATATATATATACAACATATACCTTTCGTAACTTGAGTCATTGTATTGGATATTGTATTAATTGTATTGGTGTGAGGATGTGTGTGTATTTAGATATAGCCTTTATATAAGTTGTCTGTATGTATGTGTGTGTGTGTGTGTGTGTGTGTGTGTGTGTGTGTGTGTGTGTGTGTGTAGTGTGTGCGTGTGTAGTGTGTGTGTGTGTAGTGTGTGTGTGTGTGTGTGTGTGTTGCTAATTTAAAATGCATAGAAAAATAAGTAAAAGAAATTAAGATATATATATATACATATATAAATAAGTTTGTGTTGTTTAGTTTTTCTGTGTGTATGTTGTATATGTGTGTGTATCTTGTGTGTGTGTATCTTGTGTGTGTATCTTGTGTGTGTATCTTGTGTGTGTATCTTGTGTGCATATCTTATTTCGTTATGTGTATGTGTGTGTGTGTATGTATGCAATAATATATATCTGTATATTATTTATAAGAGTAATGATATAGAGTCATATATGTGTATGTATATATGTATGTGGGTGGGTGTATGTATGTGTGTGTGTGGATATATATATGGTAAAATATGTAAATATATATATATATATGTGTGTGTATGTGTGTATGTATATATATGTGTGTGTACTTGGAAAACTAGTTGTGAAATTCTACATGTGTGTATATTTTGTTAAAATTTATGTATTTAAAGGTGTGTGTGTATATATATTTATTAGTGTGTGTATATATTTATTAGTGTGTGTATATATTTATTAGTGTGTGTATAGTTATATGTATGTAAATAATTACATTTTAAATTTTAAATGTGTGTAAAGAGGTTAGAAAATTAACTTATAAACATAATGTGGAATTATGGACATGATGAGGTCCATTGTTAATAAATTGGTATGTATGTGTGTGTGTAGGTATATATATATATATATATATATATATAAATACATATACATATATGTACATATAGTGTGTGTGTAGGGATATTTTGTGTGTATGTGTAGTGTATGAGATAGGGTATGTGTGTGTGTGTGTGTGTGTAGTATGAGATAGGGTATGTGTAATGTGTGTGTAGCGTGTGTGTGTGTAGTGTGTGTGTGAGAGTGTAGTGTGTGTGTGTGTGTAGTGTGTGTGTGTGTGTGTAGTGTGTGTGTGTGTGTGTAGTGTGTGTGTGTGAGTGTAGTGTGTGTGTGTGAGTGTAGTGTGTGTGTGTGTGTGTAGTGTGTGTGTGTGTAGTGTGTGTGTGTGTGAGTGTGTGTGTGAGTGTGTGTGTATGTGTTCGGGAAAGTGTTTTATGTGTGTGCATATAGAGTGTAGTTTAATGTAGTTAGTATAGGTGTATGTTTATATATATATATATATATATATTTATGTGTATGTGTATGTGTGTGTGTTTGTAATGGATGTATTGGTACACACACATATATATATATGTGTGTGTGTTGAATGTGAAATCTTCAAATATATGTGTGTGTATTACAG
>JADHZB010000828.1:8265-26105 GCA_015657535.1 Nephromyces sp. MM_2019
AATATGTGTGTATATATAAATATGTGTGTATATATAAATATGTGTGTATATATAAATATGTGTGTATATATAAATATGTGTGTATATATAAATATATATTTATATATAAATATGTGTGTAAAAGGTGAGTGTGTATAATACAGTGAAGGTTTTAAAAACAAAGGGGTTTGTATAGAGATAAATAATATATATATATATATATATATATGTGTATGTGTGTGCGTATAAATATACCAATGAGGATTGATAAAATCAACAGTTTCCCAAAATAATTCAACTGTATTTCGTGTTATATGTTGGAGTGTAGGTACACCCACTAAACAATTTAAGGCCAAACAAATTTCATAAAAAATAATAAAATTTGGACGAAATTGGTCCAAACTAATTAATAGTAATCTTTCTAAATTGTGTGTAATTTCATTAATTAAAGGTGTGCGATAATACGATAAGTCATCTCTCTTTGAATTTAATATAATTTGTAATAATTTTAAATAACAATGAAGATATTCCATAGGTGTTCCAGCTACACACATACATACACACACACACACACACACACACACATGCTTTAAAGTTGAGTGGTATATATTTTTTTTTTAATTATTATCAACCATTCATTGCTCATATTTGAATTACACACACATATATATACAAAAGAAGATCAGAGTATTATTCGTACACCATTTCATGTGATCTTGAATGATACACACATATATATTTATATTATATAGGTATATAGTGTATGTTTTACATGTGCATAAATTTTATAATAAACATAAAGAGTACATATAGATCTTCTACGCATAAATATAATGTATATAGATGGTACATACATATATATGCTACATACAAAGAAAATTATATATGTGTGCATATTAAGATTATGTGTGTATGTGTGTGTTTGTGTGTGTGTATATAAGATGAATTTCTGTAATTGTGTGTGTGTATGTGTGTATGTGTGTGTGTGTGTGTTTGTGTGTGTGTATATAAGATGAATTTCTGTAATTGTGTGTGTGTATGTGTGTATGTGTGTGTGTATGTGTGTATGTGTGTGTGTATGTGTGTGTGTATGTGTGTGTGTGTGTGTGTATGTGTGTGTGTGTGATCTTTTTGTGTACATAAATGTGTGTGTGTGAGATGTGTGTGTGTAAGATGTCTGTGTGTATATAAATAAATGTGTGTATAAAATAATCTATTTCATTAACGTACGTGTGTCTATAGCAACATTAAGTGCCTCTAAAATTCCGTGTGCAATATTTTCTGATTTCCAACGTTCATCAGTTGAAAAGGAGTCAAAAATTTTCTAATTTACACATTTTTAAATAAATAGAGGATAATGTTACAAATTAAATTTAAATACAAAACTGTTTATACAATTTTAGCAAAATTTAACTATTAAGACAAGATAATAAATAATGTGTAAAGATTTGATTGTGAGTGTGTATTTGTATACACATTTGTGTGTACTTCTCACCATGTATAGGTATTTATCAAATGTGTATTTATATATATAAATTAGAATGTGTAGTTAAATCAGATCGTATATACTAATATCAAGAGGTTTATGTGTTTAGAAAAGGGGATATTTGTATTTGTAGTATATCAGGGATTATGTGTATGAGTTATAGGGTTTATGTGTGTATGAGTTATAGAGTGTATGTGCGTATGGGTTATAGAGTGTTTGTGTGTATGGCTTTTAGAGTGTTTGTGTGTATGGCTTATAGAGTGTTTGTATGTATCAATATCAAGAAGTATATATACGTATCAAGGATTAAATGTGAGTGTGTATTAAAGAAAGCAAATATGTATATCAAGGATATTATGCGCGTGTGAGTCAAAGAAAGTATACACATAATCAAGGATTGTATGTGTGTGTGTGAAGGAAATATGAAAGTGATATTTTGACAAAATAAACTTGAATAACATTGTAAATATATAGATTTCAAAATAACTAACCTCAATACAAGCAAATTGTCGAAGAGGTGCATCAATGACAAGTTGTACAAGTTTGTTTAAGCTTGTGCTTTTGTGTGTGTGTGAAAGAAATAAATCTTTAAAAACAGTAAGAACTGTTCCGGGTACAGATGTATCTGCCTTAATGTTTGATGTGTTAACAATGCTCTTATCTGGGCTCCATATGAGCTCCCACATAAGGTGTAACTTATCCCTATATAAATATGAATATAAATAGTTAATGTGTGTAATGGAGTAGAAAAAAATGTGTGTATAAAATCCATAGGAATTGATAGGAAAGCAAAATTAATGTGCGTGATAATGCACACGTGTTTATACCCTCAAGAAATCAAGAAGATTGCTCAATCATATCTATATGGCTTAATCTTATTATTTAGATATATAAATTATATACATATATATATATATATGTATGTGTAAATGTGTGTGTGTATACAGGTGTGTGTAGATTATAAATAACTAACTGAACAAATTCAATTTCAAGAATAGCACAATCTCTCAAATATATGAGGGCTGCTTTCTGGTCCGTACGATTTGAGCTAAATAATAATTTTGCTGAGCTGTATATACACCACAAAAAAAAAATTAAAATAATAGTAGTTTGTATATCTAAATCCAATATGTTTGTATAAGTTGTTCAATATATATTAAATTTTATAGTTATATTTTTATATATTGTATATTATTATTTCTTATCCTTATATTATTTCCCTTCGTTTACCCCGTATAAATATATATATACAGTGTATTAATACATATTTATTGAATTTTTCTTCATATAAAAAAAATATATATGTGTATATAGAGTACATGTCTCCCTTAGTATAACCCTAGATACACCCTCGTGTCTTTGATATGTATACTTACTGATTTATAGATTGATCAATAGCATCTAGTATTGTATAATTTATGCTTATCTTGTTAATTAATTCAAAATCTTGTTTTTCAAGTATGTTTGTAAATGATTCTAGAGTAGGTGTAGCTGAATTACTCGTATCTTCTGCCTCATCTTCTTCTTTTGTGTTATCTGTTGATTCGAGTGTATCTATTATATTGTTGGTGATATCAGAAGTAGTTTCATCTAATTTCATATTTAAATTATTTGTGGAAATTTCACATTCCTCAATGCTTGATGTAATAATTTCACTCGAAGAGTTATTATTCGAATTTTCCGCCTTATTGGAATCGTCAGAGGGAAATAATTTCTAAATAATAAAAATGTGTGTGTATAAGAAAACATCCATATATACGTATAAGAGATATAGCTAAGATAATATTGTTTCTATAGTTTTTATAATCTATTTTTAGGTATATTTATAGCTTATATAAGCTAATCAAATTATTATAGATTGTATAATAAAATGGGTATATGCTTATGAAATAGAGTCAGAATTTAAAATACGTGTGTAGGGGGTATATTGGGTTCAATTCGACTTACGGGATATTTATCTATTATAGCTTTCATTTCACGATCTAAGATGTCCATGTGTAATGTGTAATCTGCTTTATGCTTTATAAATCGTGCTATTGTTGATAATAAGAGTAATGATTGACGGCGAACTATTGATGTCTTATCCAACAACATTTGTGTAGCTACAACTGTAACCCTTTCGATTTCCGAAGTTAGTAAGATATTGGCCTCAATTAGCTCTTTGAAGCACTAAAAGAAAATTTAAAAAATTCAAATTACTTTGCTGGTTTTGCGCATTCTAAGTGCTCTCAATGTGGGTCTAATAATTGGGAGTAGGATTATTTATTTGAGTCATAATTGGGTGATTTGGGTGATTAAGAGATGTGGTTGTAAAAATATATATAATATATTAAGAATAAGAATATTTATAGTAAGTAATGTGGTGCAAATATATGTGTGAGGATGTTATAAATATGTCTTAGGATTCAATAGACTTGTAATAGTTAAATGTTGTATATGTAATTGAGAAAATTTGGGAAGCTTTAAGACAAAACAAAAAACACCCAAATCACCCAGGGAAGGTAAAAATTTAAGAATCTAAATGAGTGTGTGTAAATGATTATTTTTGATGTGTTAATCAAATTTTACCTTAAGACAGCACATTCTTGCCCAAAAAGTTATGTCTGAGTGGCGGCTTAGAAGGAGTTCAAGCATTTGTGATCTTGAAAATTCATCTAATTGGGGTTTATTTGAATCCTGTGCACATATAAGATTATAAATTTTTTATATTTACTTTGGTTAGTTAGCTTAAATTGATGTGTATGATATTGGATAATGCTTATGAAATACTTATTCAGAAAGTCTATATAACCAGGTATCATTTGTAAAAAAATTGAGAAACAAAGTGGAAAATAAATTGTTTTGTCTTAAAACTTCGTTTGGCTTACATCAGTTTGCTTTGAATGAAGAAGCATGTTTTTCAATATCTCAATTAAACTCTTTCTTAGCTGATAAACCTCAACACCAAATAGATCTTTCAAGAGTGGAAGGTGGTTGATGAATAGAAGTGGGAAACGTGTGCTTAGTGATTCTAAAAATAGCCCAATATTCGAAAGTTCATTTTGAGTTGCAGTAGATAAATTGTTAGATGAAAATATTAATAAATTTCGTACTTCATGCATCAATTTTTTGAGAAACAAGGAAGGTACCAGATCTTGGTTTATGAGGTTAAAGGAATCCAACAAAATCGTGAAGTTACCCTTTTTAACAAATCCTAGTAAGCTGGACAACCATTCATATGACTCCATCTCCCTACTCAAAGAGTCGAGTGAGTTAAGGCTACGCTGAGTAATAGTGCCCTCATCTTCAGCAGTGTTTCCAATTCTTTTGACTTTGTGAAGAGGTAAATGAAATTCTCCTCCGCTTGTCTTATTTGCGCTTTCTATTGTATCAGAGTCGGTGTTTTCTTCAGGCTGAGATGGAACTTCAATGTAATTTTCAGGTTTTGAATCCTGGGGAAAATCAGCATTAATGGAGTCATCAAGCTTTTCAAATTGAGAAGCTTCGATGTTTTCAATTTGCTTGGGTCCCAAGTGAATTAGAGTTGATGACATTAATTCTGAACAGAGTGTCTCAGTGCCTTTGTTTATGTTTTTGTAATTCGAAATGCTAATACACGCTTGCAAAAAAACCTCCAGGAGTTGATAATTTATATTTCCGTTTCCACCATAAGGAAAGGAGTATGGAACAATAAGAGAATTGCTCAGTCCAATTTCTGAGATCCCAATTATGAGTTGTTCATGATATATTTCTGATTGATCATTTGGCTCTTGGTTCCCTTGTTTAGATTTTACCTAAGTTTTTGAGAAAGATTGTAATCTTATTTCGTGGATTTAATAGTTTTCTTGGAGTTGTCTAACCTTTTTAGCTTTTTCATTGGCTGCATTCATAATTGTTGAAAGAGTCCAGTTAGCAAGATAGATTACAACAGATATTATCGAACGCATCACTTCTCCAACATCTGAATGAATTAAGCTATTAGCATGTGAATCATAATCTTTGTCTGATAGATTATTTTCCGCGTGAAGACGGTCTTGTAGTGCAGAAGCAAATGATAAGTACTTCGGGAATAGTTGAGAATTTTCGGGATCCTCGGGGAGGGATGGTAACAGCTCCGCAACATTTATACAAAGACTTTTCAGAACTTTAACGAACATCGATTTGTTCTCAGCTTTTACTTGTGACCAGGTCCTATAAGTGAATGAAAAAGAAAATCGTGATTTTATGAAGGTTTTGTAGTATCAATGAAATGTCGGAAATCCCTGGCAATATCACAGGACCTATTAAAAGCAGATATTGACTCACCTAATTATGTTGAACGCATTATGAAAAGCCTTTTCAGTCAGTAACTCAAGACAATTTGCGCTTGATCCCGTCAGAGGCAAAAGAAATTCAATCGCACCTTTATGAGAAGACTCGTCCCAGTATTCTGGGTCTTCTGCGGCCCAGGCATTGAGCTGACGATTCTCTGTCTCGGCTCTCGAAGAAGGACTCTGTCCTATTGCCTTTTGTAATAGAGTGTGATAGTCATGGTCAAAAGGTATTTGAAAGCTTAGAAGTCGTGTTGAGGGATGTGAATTATCAACACTAAATCTCTTCGACATTAGAGTATATTCTAATTTTGGAAATATATCCTACAGAGAAATTAGTATAGAGATGAAAAAAAAGTAATGAATGTATGTCCTGTACTTACTATTCAGGTACATATAATTGAACTAGATGTGATAAATATAAACTTTGCAAAAATTAAAAAAAATTATAAAACTCCCCGGTACAAAAAAGTTAAGATAAATTACTATGGAATATCAAGTTTATCGATGTTGTTAAATTTTATATTATATTTTTTAAAATTATCTATATTAACTATTGAAAATTGGATAAATTTTCACTATATAGACTTATTCATAAAAATTGAATGAAAAAGCAATATTAGTGTTAAGCTGAAGACATATTGACTTTGTGTATGTCTTTGGAGAGGTTCTTATGACTTTTTTTTAGAGTTTTTAACTAAATTTCACATAACCATGTTATGTTTATGCCATGAGGTAAGTAGAAAGTAACAAAATCTACACAGATGCAAGGACAACATTAAATCAGTTTCAATATATAAAAATTACTACCAAGCATCACAGACAATAAGCTACTCAATTTTTTAAACGTATAACTGAATTTTTAAATCACTAACTAATTGTCAATAACTAACATTATAAAACCTTAAAAAACACACCCTTGTCAACGCTAAGTTAAGATTATATTGCTGAATGAAACTCTGATTTTGGAGTAATAAATACAAGTAACTTTAGTGTGTTTGTAAATATCTCCCTAGAGGTATTAATCAAGCAAGAGTTGTTGTTTTAGGTAATTATTTTACACTATTAATTGAATTGTTTCAATTTATGTGTGAAATTGGTCACTTGAATATGAATTTGTTTTTCTATTACTTTGATAAGAGTTTTAAATGATTCGAGTTAATTTATCTCTGAACTTAGCACATTTGGTATTTTTGAATTATAAACGTTGGTAAAACAGTTTTGTAATTCTCAAATTAGAAAAAACATCAAAATCAAATACAAACAAAAAGTAACAAATTAGCTAAATTCTTTATTTCTTCTTAGGGATATATTACCGTAAATCTCTAGATAGTCATAATCGAATCGTTTGAGTTATTACTTTAACAAATATGAAATGCTTAGTTAATTATATTTATCGAACAAATCCACAGCAAAACAAAATCTTATTTAAATTCATAATGTTTTGTGACAAATGAAGAAGCTACATTCTCCCACAGTTTATAAAGAATAAATTAGGAACACCATTTAAATATATTATTTTGTTTCATTTTCAAATCCGTATTAACTTTATGTTTTAAAAATCCAAATCGTATGTGAAGATAAAACAATGTTATTGATAACTTGATTAAACTAAGATCCATTATATATAAAAGTTATCAAGTAACATATAAGTACATATCATGTTTATTTATATTATGTAAATAAGTAAATGTGTCCATAACATATTGGAAATAAATAATTGATAATTAAATCAGTATAATTAGGCGTTGATATATAAAATAATGCAATTTTGGTCTATATTCATACCTTTATATAGTCTGTATGCATAGTAGCTACGCTTTTTAATTTCCCAAAATCATTTTTTTTAATCATAACCTTGATGATTTATCAATGAAATCTATTCAATCAAAAACATTTACCATTTATTTTATCAAAGATGTATAACCAACAGAAAAAAATGTAGGTTTAAACTAGAAAACATTCAAGCTATTTTAATATAAGTTTTTGTTATTAATTGTGTGTTTTTAATTTATAGTCAACCTACAAGTCAACCCAAAAGATTCACTTACAGAGACAAAAGTATAGCAAATAAAAAGGTGATATATATTTATATATTTATATATATATATAAACTTTATTGAAACATTTTAAACTCATAAAATATTCTAAGGGTGGTAAATTTCAATCGATATATGAAGAGAATCAAGCCAAAACAAACTATCAAGATAATCAAAAAAGTGTTGACACAAATGGAAAGAATCAAGATTCACAAACAGTTCCATTTATTGAGGATTTAACAAATTTTGATGTAGTTTTAACAACATCAACACAGACTGATGAATTTTCATCAGATGAGGAGTCTGAAGTTAATTTTGTTTCAGGTGTTGATCAAATTGATCAAGCGACACAACTAGATTATAATGAACTTTGGAATTTCGATGAGTAAGTAAGTTGGTGATACTGTATATATGTATATTTGAAAGAAAATATCGAATTGTGTGGTATCATTGTTTTATTATCTTATGAACATTGTGGTAATTTCATAAAAAGTCATTTTATAGTTACATTGTGCATGTATCAAATATGCTGGAAGAAACAATTTTGTTTCTTAGATAAATTATATTTATGGAAATAACTTTTAATAATACCCTCTAAATATACTTCTTTATAGCTACTTATGAATTCCTGTTGTCAATATATGATCAATTTTTAGCTTTAGATAATAAAAAATATATTTATGCTTAAGTGCATTATATTTTTGCTAGAGAAGTAGTACCTATTATAGAAGTTATTATGGGAAATGCAATAGAAAAAGCAATTGAAGAAGTAATAATCATAGTTCCCATTGCACAAGTTTTGCTATGATAATATATTATCTCATGCCAATTAAAATAATGTTTGCACACACCTATGCATTTATTTAGAAATTTTATTTATTACACGAATTGTATAAATTATTTTTACAAGTTAGAAAAAGAAGATGAGTTAGCTGAACTTGAGCAAACAAGGAAAACTCATAATGACAAAGTTGAAGAAAAACTAAATGAAATTAAAAAATTACAAGGGTATCATCAGGAAATGGTCTTAAAAAGGGTAACTTATAATACTAAAATGAAATTAGTTTTTGGATAGATATAGATGTATATATAAATACTTATCCATAAAATTTCTAGTTTAAAAATCAAATTTTTTACCCAGCTTTGCTATTATAATTATAAAAACAAATATTCTCTAGTACAGTCGCCTATACAAACTTAGAGATAAAAATAATATCCACGTTTTACAAAAATAAAAGGAACTTGAAGAATCAAAGATAAAATTGGAAATAAAAAATATTAATATACGACGTGAAAAAGATCAAGCAATGAAATTTGCAAAAAGTTTCGTTTATAAAGTACGTTGGTCAGTAATAAGTTATATTAAATCCTTAGGCTGGCTTAAGGACATAAATAAGGTATGTATGTCTGATAAAATCTTGTATATCATATTATTATCAAAATATCAACATCATTTCAAAAGTCTATCGAAGAGTATATTCACAAACCTTATATTCGTAAACAATTCTATCAAAAGGTAAAAATTAGGAAATTATTTTTTAGTATATATATATATATATATATATATATATGTGTATATATATACAGGGAATAGAGACCTATAGCATGCTACAAAGTTTGTTGAATGGTAAATATATATTTTTTCAGAATATTTAAGTAAATTTAATCTAATGAAAATGTGAACCTTTATATCTTGTTTGTAAATTATTCAACTCAGACATGATCAAAGATTCACTTAACCTTGCTCATCTAAGTATTCAATAATCTAATGAGAATTGTATCCCTATTGAAATTATTGAATCGCTCAGATATGGATATACTTATATATGTATATAACTTGGTAATATTTATTATTTGATTAAACTCTTTGGAGATTATATTTAAAATTTTCCTAAGCGTATATATATTTTGAATAAAATAAATTTTATCAATATGAAGTATTAAAAGATAAATTTCTTTATACTTGTATAAGCCCTTGAAAATGATCTAAGAATAATATAAATTTTTGATGAAATGACTATTATATATCAGCTACAAAAAAAATATATTCTCACCGAAATGGACAATAGGAAATGAATATAGAGAGTACCAATGTAGTACTTTTGATCAAGTGGTGGCATTATCTATTAAATTAAGTATTGAGCTGTAATTTAATCTGCATTGTGCAGTTGTGTTTCTATCACGTAATGTGACTGAGCCATCTACTAAAGTTTGGAAATCTATTGTAACACAATAGGGTATCCCCTTCAAATCAGCTTTCCTATACCTAAAAAGTATAAATAAACTGATTAATACATATTTATAAAGATATACATTAACTCCAATACACACATACAAATGAGTAAGTGCATAAGCACATTTTAAGATGAATAGACACACAAACAGATATACAGATAATTACACACATCTACACATGCAATTAAATAAAGATATACATAGAAGTTTACATACAAACATCTTTGGGAATATATAACCACACATATTTATAGAAGCATCTCGAAATAGTGAATTAATACTAGAAAATTTATATACCTCTTGCCTATGCTACCATTTTGATCATAATCTACGGGGTGATGTTTTAAAAATTTCTTGAATATCAAGCGAGCTGAAATAATTAAATTGATTTATTTTTAATTTTTCCCACAAATATATTTTGTAACTAACCTTGTTTAGTTAAATTAGAGTTACTTGAAATTAATGGTAAAATTGAAGCTTTAATAGGTGCCTATAGAGAGATAAATAAAAGTCCCCAATCAGAAATATATGATTTTATTGTGTACAATGAGTTTATATATATCGAATGTGTATTTGTAACTCTAATATAGTGAGGATAAAAGTGTTTAGTTAGATACTTATCAGCTTTTGATTTCTACGAAAGTGGATAGGCATATATAACTAAATATTAATTTACAATTGATGATTTATATGCAAGATAAATTCGTTCCAAGCCATTGATGTAGTCCACTTTATAGCTGGAAATGAGTAATGCAAAGAGTATCCTAAAATCACAAAAGCTTAATTTGTATGACGTTGTTTGATTGTTGAATTTACGAACCTATCCAAGCCAAATGAAGGTTCTACAACAACAGGTAATTCATATTGTTGGCTTTTAGGGTTGAACATGGCCATTTTCTCATAACCAAACTAAAAATTTAGGTATTTGATTTTGTATGTATGATTGGTTTTCAATTCTTATAGTTGTCTTACATTTTGATGCCTTTTGATGTCGTAATCACCTCTATATGCAACACCGAGGAGTTCAATTTCACCCTTTGGATGTTTGAAAATGATATCGTTGCAGAAATGAGAATAATGGGCCAAATCATATACACCTTGCTCTCTAATATCTAAATAACTTTGCTTTATACCTGTATTAAATAGAATGAAATTCTTATTACAAAAAGAATTAGCTTATGTATTACTAAATCACCAATGGATTTCAGGAATTCTAAGCTTGTTTCAGTCCACATTTTAGTTATGGATCTCCAGTCATCATCAGGTGAGGAGAAATACCTTGATGTGTAATGAATATAATAAGGAAGTAAATATTACACAGATTAGATAATTGTACACATAAAAGTATAACTCCTACTCAATTTCCATTTGTTCAAACTCTTTTAATTTCAATAAAGCATGTTTGGGGTTGATTTCATTTCGAAATGATTTTCCAATTTGGGCAAGGCCAAAAGGAAGCTTTAGATTAGAAGATTTTGCTATCATTGGTAAATTTGAAAATATACCCTATTCAGATAGTATGTGGGAGCACTTTTAGAGGTTTGTAGGTAAATAGATATATACTACATATGGATAGAAATCGAAAACAACTTTCAAAAAGTAATACAATTAGTAATGAAAGATATAGTATAAGACACTTTCAAATTTTCTAGAAAATGAAGGAGTTAGATTTATACTCTTTTGGGGAAATCAAATTATTCACTATTATTTTTGCTTATAAATAACCTGAGAAGTTTCTGGTCTCAAATATGAAGTTTTATGCTCATTGTGGCTTTCAGTGAGCCCTATTGGTTCCTGTGTGCAACCTTCAGATTTGAAGTTGTTTGATGATATCCTGAACAATAGGCTCCTTCGATTCGGTAAGCTTAGATCATTCAGTAAACCATTGAAAGGAGATGGTAATAGATCTAATTGATTCATTGGGAACTAAGTTATAGAGTTCGTTTATATTAGATTAATTTGGATTGCAAATAAATCAATAATGAATTACTTGGGCTAAGGGTTTGGGTGATGAGAGTACAATTTTAGAATTATCCAATGTATTTATGCTTTTTATATTTTCAAGTTGTGTATGTGCCGATATACAATTTGTTTCATCTTCAACATTTGAAACAATGTATCCCAGAAACTGGTTATGGATGTTGGAAGCCACAGTAAAATTCAGAGAGTCCACACTATCAGTGTATATATAGTATTAACTGATTAATGGCTCAACAAAATGTTTTTTTATAAAGATTCTTACCGTATTACTCTTTGATCAGATTTACTAATTAAAATTGAATCAGAAAACTTATCAACATGTCCGGATGATTTCAAAACTTGTGGGTGTGTGATAATGGGTGTTTCACATCCAAAAATATCCTCTCTTTGCCTAACCATCATGTTCCACCATTTATTTTTTAAATTGCGTTTCAATTCGACTCCAAGTGGTCCATAATCATAAAATCCAGGCCAACCATGATAAATAGTACCTGACTGTATAATAAGTTTTATTATTGCTACCTATTCCTTTTTTTATTTACTATAAAAGTCAATATTTGCTCAATTATATACAAGTATTATGTTTAATTGATATTCATTTTTAAACATAAGTGTAAGGAATATGCACAATACATGGCCCTATGAATTGATACATATGAAAATATTATAAGGTGTCATGTTTGAAAGAATAAGGACCTGATAGAATATCCCCGTTTCTTTAGCTAAGGTGATGATTTCATCAAGCGTAGGTGTATACTCAGTGTTTATTATGTCATGCTTTGAATAGTTCCAATTAGGAAATGAATCTGTGGAAAGGTTTTTGACATTTATAAATTAGAATGGGGAGATGTATGATTATGAAATTTCCACAATTTTTGTATTAAATTTCCCCCACATGACTTCTCTGAACTATTTCAACAAATCAAAGCGCTAGGGAGCTCGAATAAATAAATTTTTTTATCAAACTTGGAAAAATTCATATAAATTAATGGGAAATAGAATATAAAAATTTAAATTACCAATAGTCTTGTTTGCTTCTTTTTGATTTAGTAGTTGAGAAATAAATAGATGCCGTTTGTCCTTGATTGAAATATCAGGAAGATACTGCCTGGGTCTATATAAGAAATAATTCGGATATTTAGGTTTGTTCATGAAACAAAATTTATTATTGTATTAGAACGCAAGCTAAAGTTGGGAATTGTTAGTATGAAAATCGAATTTTTCAAGTCATATAAATTAGTTAATAAGAATGAGGCAGTTTTAAGTTTGTTTTAGTGCCTTCTGATGAAAGAATTTCTTTGTTTACTAATAATTGGTTTGGCGAGATTTTATTTGATGGTAAAATACATTTTGATAATTTGGTAAATTCTATAGTGTAATTTCCTCAAAAATTATCTCATTTAAAAAAAATATTTGATAAATATTTTCTCAAGTAAATTATAGTGATAGTGAAGTTGAACTTACATTTTAGGAGGATCAAAAACTTTTATAAATCCTAAGGATATGGCGGGGAAAATTCTATTTGTGACACAAATGAAAAGTTGAATATTTACGATTGTAATTATCATGTGTGTAAGCAGAAAATTGAGCTTCATTTTTAGTATAGTTACTAAAACTTGTTGTATTTACTAATAAATTAACATATATTTTATATCAAGGAAAGTCAAACATGTTATATGCTGTTGCTATATTGTGTAAATTAGAGACTGGTTAGCAGAGTGTGGTGTATTGCAGATGTTTCATGTGATAAATCGCTGAATACCAGCCGAAGTTGCTAAGATTTATCTATGCTATGAATTTTGAACTTTGGATTAGTTAAAACTATTTATTATAAACAGTTTCATGTCCATTATTGCTTTGGTGAAAGCTGTGCAGGATTTTCTAAACTTTTAGAGCGGTAGCCATTGTAGCTCAAACCGTTGAAAATTATTACTATAACAGGGAATTATTGAAGCTTAGCAATTCAAATCATAAATTGTAAATATACTAATAGTAGAGAAAGCTAAGGATTTCTTAATGAGAACTCAGTTATTATTTTATAAAGTTAGTAGAAGCCGGGGAAGTAATATGAGCTAAGATATATTAAATATATAGCGCTTATCGTATACCAAGAAATGACTGTTAATTCATACTTTCTATCCATTATTGTTTTGTATTGTCTAGAAATGTTAAAGGATGTGTTACTTATGATTATGAAAAATATAGCTGTTTAGAAAAACATCATATTTTATAGAGGGTACATGTTACGTTTTCCTGGCTGTGATGTTTCGTTTTGCTCATTCCTCAATAACTGTAAGTTTGATTTAAAATTTCATTATGACCTCTAACCATAATCAAAAAGATCGATTAAGAGAATAATCAATAAGTAGGTCAAATATAGATAAATATGATAATTATCTCAATATCTAATACATAGGCTTTGTTAATTTAATTGTATAATGTTACAAGTGTATTTTAAGACGTGTTTTAGATTTCTTGAGAGTTCGATGTGCTTAATTATGTTATATACAACTGTTACTCTTAATTAACAAATTGGGATCATTTTATAGATTTGTTCATTTTATAAATCATACATGATCTATTATTAAAATACAGCAAAAGCACTAAATATTAACAAGTTTAAATTTCTTCTTAACAATTTAGTAAGATGTAGGTGAACAGATTTAGATATTTTCATAGTAATTATTTTAGTAGTGTATAAGCGTTGGTTTCTCATTACTTAATTGACGATTTTAAATAAGTGAATATCAAATTGAAACTTAAAATGAAGAGGTCAGATATTTTCAAAGTTATTCAATAAGTTAAGTTACACATACTCTTCCACAAGTATAAAGAAAATTTCATTAAATAGTTGTGGAACCTAATTCTAATAATTCTGTAACAAATACATGTACACACATTCACACACATGTGCGAAATATATATGTACAAGTATATATAAACATAAGCACACATGCAAACACACGACTTACACAATTTTGTGAGAATGTAGAACCAAATGTTGCGGTTAAACAAAAAACCTATAACTTGGATTTATTTATAATCAATTAGAGATTTGATTTAGTTTCTCAAATTTTGTAAACTTTACATTTTGAACACAATTCTTAAACACATAATCCGTACATAATTTTTGTACACATGAAAACAATCTAATAACACAGAAAGTAGACCCAACTGAATCAAAAAATAAATTTTTATATGTATACCTTTTACAACATGGTTTAGTAGAAAAAAAAAATACTTGGAACTAATCAACCTTTTTTCAATTAATTACACACCTACGCTCAACTATACACATACATCCACTTAAATTAGCAAAAGTTATAATTTCAGCATTATAAGCGCAGGTCGTATTGCATATATAAATGTCTAACACTGAGTTAGACACATACTCCTTAAGCAAATTTACACACTCAAGTTTATGCATACGCATAAACAACAAATTCATATCAACATCTACACACAAATAAACACACAGAAGCATGCTCGCACGCACAGACAAACATTAACATGCACACCGAGTACAAACAAAAGTGTAAAAATAAAATTTCCAATCCACACACATCTTCACATTTTTATAGTTATAACTCCTCACATAAGTAAATATAAACCAACGACTATTACACACAATTTACTCCTTTCTAGTTTTTTGTGTAAATAACTATTATTTTAAGTTGAAACAAAAAAGAATTTACATTTGTTAAAATAAACGAAAACCTGAAAGAAACCCACTACAACTACACTGCAAAAGCATTTACTTAGTTAGGCTTTGATTTCACACTCACACACATACACACCACGCACACATTAAGGTTTCAAACAATAAGTGGAGAACACTTTTGTTTTATGCTTTTGACTGTTTCAAGGCAACTTGTCTGATCCCAATTCTATATATACACAACTTTACCTATCACTAAACCCACCTTATTTATATAAACACCTTAAATATGATCTCTCTCAAGAAATTGTATACCTAACCAATCTTACACACGTAAGCTTTAACTTTATTATTACCAGGAAACATAAATATATATATGAAATTTTGGGTCATAATAACAAATATGATTATAAATAAAAGTCGAGTATAATCATATACTACATATATATTTATACATATATATATATATATATATATATGATTATAGACCTTTCACAATCGTTTGTTTTACACACAAACATAAAGCATTATGTAGATAAACATACTCATATGAGCAACAAGATAGAACAAAGCAGCATACAGATCTAATCATCTATACACACACATTCACATTATTGTAATTAAACAAGATAAAATCTAACACATATATATATGCAGATGTCAATAACTAAGATATTAGGAAGCATACACAAACATACTTGTAAACAAATAAGATAATGTGAAATATAGATTGATAAACACTAACTCCAAAACATTATATAAATCATTTGACTGGCATCATTCTTGTCAGGCCCTTCTAATTTATTTATACTAATTTTTCGTGATTTCCTACAAGTATCAAGTATTACAAACACTAAAGCCCAAAGGCTATACATTTGAATTGATCTTATATATATCAAGTAAACACCGTTAAACCATATATATGTTCACATATGTATATATTTTAAATGCTTAAGAATAGAGATATTTTTAATGGTAGATAAATGCCAACACAAGTATTAAATTATATATAAACATGTATATATATGTAACACTGGGTTAAAAATATTTATAACAACTAAGCTGTGTGTATAATAAGGCACAATAATAAGCTAATTTGGAAAATTTGAAATATTATTTAAAATTATTTCTTCAAAATTCCCCACAAACACACACAGAATCACAACCATATTGATGATCCAATACAAATTCTGTACACAAAATAAATTTAGGAAGTAATTTCACACACATACATCATGGAGGGAGATAAATCTAACCCAGATTGGAGTGAATTCCAAAAATATTTGAGTGATATCAGAATACCCACATTATCAACACGCGTTTTCAAAGATGAATGTGTATTAAGGTGTGTTAGTGAGTACACAAGATATGAAACATAGATTAATATACAGTTATTTACACACATATATCATATTGGTTATGTAAAACTATTTGCTATGTGTTACACATATGTTGAATTTATCATATTATATAAATAATCTTCCACAGACTATAGCTGTTTAATATATACACCTGTGTTTATAGCTTATATAAACAGTTCTGTTGACTTAAATTGATATTATTACATCGGCACACACACTTTGATTTAAATCTATATAGTCTTAACTCTAAATAATTTATAATCCAATCTTAAACACCACTTAAAGATTCAGATTGAACATTAAGTCTTTAATCAAATTAATTTTATAATATCTATGATAGTCTCATATATGGGCACTATTATTACACATACGCCCGCCCACACACACACACATCCCTACACAGACACATACTTAATACAGTTTTAGGTCACCCAAAGATGAGGATGGTATCTATATAAACCTCAAAACATTCGAAGCTTACTTATATGATTATTTATATTGGGACTGTCCACGTACAAAAAACCACGCATACCTTCACTTTAAACAACATATTATCCATAAATCAAAAAATACAGAGGAATGTGTAAATAAACCTACGGAAATGTCTATAGGCACACCAAATGGGTAAAAAGCTAATATACATTTCTTTAAATAATATTTTTTCAAATATGTGGCGCTTAAAAACCAAATTTCAGATATATATGCACACTAAACATTGTATTTCTACTTTAAAATACATAAATTGCACACAAATGTACACATTGAGCTTCTATTTCAAAATACGTAAACTACACACGCATGCACACATTGAAT
>JADHZB010000832.1:0-30000 GCA_015657535.1 Nephromyces sp. MM_2019
TATATATATATATATATGTATTGTATGTGTGTATAACCCTTTAATCTAACTTAAAAAACTCTACACACACAGGTTATGATATGGAGAAGGTGTCACCATATATACACATGTAACACATTGGCCTTAAAAATGTCAAATTTAGACCCCAATAACACACACAATTGGGATATACCTGATGATATTCGTAGTCAAATTATATTTGATGAAAATGGTGTGTGTACGGGAAATTTAACTGAGGATTCATGTTATATAGTAAGTAATGTGTGTGTATTCATTGTAAGGTTTAAATGTGTGTAAATCATTTTATAAATTACATTGAATTATCTATAATTAAAGGCTAATATTTAAGATGTATGATTTATATTCAGCACACACCCCATACGTTTTTAGATACATAAACATTACACACAGTAAACATTACAGATACTACAAACACATATATATACTATACATATGTAGTATATATATATATATATATACTACACATACATATTTAAATATTTTTACTAGACCCCCATACATGTGTAGTATATATATACATATATATACTACACACACACATTTACACACACATATATATACTACACATACACATATACACACACATATATATATACATGTGTGTATATTAGGTATACAAGAGAATGTTAGCTACAAATGGGCCATTTACACACATCCTTCAAAATGAATTGAAATTTTTGGCTGCCAATGGAATTGTTGGTGTGCAAACAAATGACCGTCAAATTGAGTCAACCTATTATAAGATGGCCTTAGAAAATCAACTTCCTATTAGGTAAATTTACACACACATAATAATATATTTACACACACACACACATAATCATATTCACACACACATAATAATATATTTACACACACATAATTATATTCACACACACATAATAATATATTTACACACATAATTATATTCACACACACACAATTATATTCACACACACTCAATTATATTCACACACACACAATTATATTCACACACACATAATAATATATTTACACACACATAATTATATTCACACACACTCAATTATATTCACACACAGACACACACAATTATATTCACACACACACTAATATATTCACACACACACACACACAGTTATATTCACACAGACACACACACAATTACATTCACACACACACACATAATTATATTCACACACACACAATTATATTCACACACACACACACACAATTATATTCACACACACACACACACACAATTATATCTACAAAAATATAATTATATTTACACACATATAATTATATATATACATAATATCACTCTATTACATACACACACACACATACATACATTAATGTGTGTAGGGTATTTCTAACTATATTTTTTGAAGATTTATATAATTGGTTAGTAAAGGCCTATAAAGAGAGATATCCAACGTTAGCACACACACACACACCCGACGATATATTAAATTTTAGTAAAGAAATATCAGCCAGTGAAATTGGCCCAATAACAGGCTATGATATATCATGTTTTCAAGTAAATGTGTGTGTATTTCATGTACACGGTGTATTGATATAGAGTAAATATATATACATGTGTGTGTGTATATAAAAACTACTATACATATGTGTGTATATATAAGTAAACTACTATACATGTGTGTGTATATATATAAAAACTATTATACATGTGTGTGTATATATAAGTAAACTATTATACATGTGTGTGTATATATATAAAAACTATTATACATGTGTGTGTATATATATGTAAACTACTATACATGTCTGTGTATATATATGTAAACTATTATACATGTGTGTGTATATATATTAAATGGGTGTTAATAGAGTATATATTATGTATGTGTGTGTGTAAATTAGCCTGCAACAGCAAAGGGTATGTTTTCATGTGATCGCATCAAATTATTTGCAGGTACAATCACACAATATATACACACGATATATATTCATTATATACATTTTATTAGATATATATATTTGATTATGTAATTCACCACACACACATTTGGAGATATGTGTAGATAGTTCTACTTAATCTTATACTCTTTGATAATCAATTTATCACCTTAGATTTATTTGCACATTTTCATTTATCTATACACACACACAAACTCTATACACACACACAAACTCTATACACACACACAAACCCTATACACACACACAAACTCTATACACACACACAAACTCTATACACACACACAATCTTTATATACACATATTTAACCTTGTACATATATACATATCTTTTATCTCACCCCCACCCACACACACATCAACCTCATCCCAATGCATACACATATACATATATATATATATACAACCTTATCTTAATACACACATATCAACACCATCCCAATACACTAATACACACACACATATACACACACACATATACACACACAGATATATACACACACATATACACACACAGATATATACACACACATATACAAATACTCATTTATTCACACACATTTATACACACACACACATAAAATGATTTTAGATGGTAGTTTGGGGTCAAAAACAGCTGCTATGAGAACAGCTTACACACACACATCGGAGGACAACGAAATTAATTTTTCAAATGGCCATAACACCAAACAAAACTTTGGTGTGTTTAGGATGACCCCCTCTCAAACAAATTATTGTTTAACTCTTATAAAGTGTGTGTGTATGTGTGTATGTGTATTGTGTGTGTTGTGTGTATGTGTATTGTGTGTGTTGTGTGTGTGTATGTGTATTGTGTGTGTTGTGTGTATGTGTACTGTGTATGTGTGTATGTATACTGTGTATTGTGTATGCGTAATGTGTGTTGTGTGTATGTGTGTTGTGTGTATGTGTATTGTGTATGCGTAATGTGTATTGTGTGTATGTGTATTGTGTGTATGTGTTGTGTATTTTATATATATATATATATATATATATATATGTATAAATGATGTACGATGTGTGTATATATTTGTATAAATGATGTAAGATGTGTGTGTGTATATGTATCATTATTATGATATAGGTGTGTATGTGTATGATAATTCATGTTGTATTAAATAGTGTGTGTAAAGGGTCCCCTTTGTATTATAAAATTTTAGAAATTTGGGACTAAGAGCTGAAGCCCATGCCATTGGAGATGCTGGAGCTGAGTTGGTAACATTATATATATATATATATGTGTGTGTATGTGTTTGTGTATATATATATATATATATACACATTTATACATGTTTTTGTGTGTAGGTATATTTTATATGGATATTTATGTAGGTATACATGCATTTGTGTGATTTTAAATATTTTTTTTTGTTTGTATAATTTTACTTATGCATGTGTGTACCCATTTATATATAATTATATATATATATATATACTGTTGTGTATATATAATGTGTATGTATGTATTTGAAAATATTTTTTCTATATATCTGTTAATTAGATTATCAATGGGGTTATTGCTAGCCAATGTAACACATCAAAACATAGGACAGTCCTTACACACTGTCAATTCCTTGGTGAAGATTTAAATCAACTCATGCAACAAGTATCTATCTAAATATATATCTATATGTGTGTATTAATGTGGTTGTGTGTGTATATTAATATATATATATATATATATATAGCTCTGATTATTTTTCATTAATTGTGTGTGCACTCATGTGTGTGTATTAAGATGTGTATATTAATTGTGTGTGTTATATAGAATAACATCATTGGAAATATTCAACCAAGTTTCCTCCCCTCTGATATAAAGGCTATTAATAAGTTTATACAACCATCAGCCCTTAGCCATGCCTATACTTGGAAAAAAATGGTAGATGATGGAATAGTGTGTTCAGGTAATAATGTGTATGTATTTTTATCTATATATGTGTGTGTATGTATTTTTCTCTATATATGTGTGTGTGTGTATGTATTTTTCTCTATATATATGTGTGTGTGTATGTATTTTTCTCTATATATATGTGTGTGTGTATGTATTTTTCTCTATATATGTGTGTGTGTGTATGTATTTTTCTCTATATATGTGTGTGTGTGTATGTATTTTTCTCTATATATGTGTGTGTATGTATTTTTCTCTATATATATGTGTGCGTGTATGTATTTTTCTCTATATATGTGTGTGTGTGTATGTATTTTTCTCTATATATGTGTGTGTGTGTATGTATTTTTCTCTATATATATGTGTGTGTGTATGTATTTTTCTCTATATATGTGTGTGAGTATGTAATTTCCTATATATATGTGTGAGTATGTGATTTTCTATATATATGTGTGTATATAAATTTCTGTGTATATTTTATATGTATATATTTATATGTGTGTATATATTTCTGTGTATTTATTTTTCTATATATTTTTGTGTATATAGTTTTTATATACTTTTTTCTGTATATATATCTCCATACTTATTATATATATAAATTGGGTTGTATATATATTTAATGACACACTTTTTTTATAGGTGGTAGTGACTCACCTGTTGAATCAGTTAACCCTTTCAAGGGTATATTTGACTTAATGTATAGACCGTATAAACATTACAATAACAAAGTGATGAATACTACCATAAATTATATCAATCATTTGAATAATGTGCACACAAATAATCCTCCCAAATGGCAACCAATTACACACCCACCTGAAGCATACAATCCTAGTGTAAGTATAGATAAAATCCTAAGTTATGTATGTTATATATACACATTTGTGTGTATAATTTTGAATAATCAAAAATATAACTTAAAATTCTTTTGTAGTTTTCTATATCAACTTTCTATATTACCTATACATTACGATGAATATAATTATATATATATATTGATTAATATTATTACACACAAATAATTAGGAATGTTTTACATTTGCTGAGGCACTACGTACTTACACAGTTAATGGTGCTTATGCAGCCAATTGTGATAAAGAAAACAATTCAAGTTTGAAATTGGGTAAATTAGAAAAGGGTTACACAGCCGATTTTGTAGGTATGTTTAATATACACACATCTTAAGGCTACATATAAAATAGATACACATCTTAACATTCTCTTATTTTATATATATATATATCCTTATTTATACACATCAAGAAATATATACTTTGTAAATATTCTCTATATTTAATCTATAATTCTTGGTTATCTATATATATATCATCTAGATTATTTTTTATTTTTTAATATATACTTAACATATATGAGTATAAAATACCTAGATTGATGTATATGTAAACATATATATATATGTGTGTGTTTGTAGTTATTGACAGAGATATATCACAGAATAGTTATACTACTCTTATTGAAGCACAAATTATGCAAACATGGTTAAATGGGAAACTTGTATACGATATCTCTATGGCCCAAAACCTTAACAATTAATTTTTTCAACACATAAAAGTGCTTATTAACTTTTTAATAATATATTTTATATACATAAAAAATATCATGAACATTTGTAAATATATGTTTTAATATAATTTTGTTTAAAATTTTTGTTTTTAGTTGATTTACAATAAATCAACTTTGCAAATATAATTTATTATTGATACATTTTATTTTTTAATATAATTCCTCAAGTAGCTTATTAAATCATTTTATATAATATTAATACAATCAACTTTTGAAATAATTGCTTATTAAATTTATTTTATCAAAACAATCATGAAGTTAAATACAATTCTTTATATTTTTAAACATTTTCTTACGATTCAGTCAATCTATGCATATATATATCTTTGAAAATATTTATATAAATATACTTATTCAACTAAATTCAATAGTATATTTATAAATCCATTTTAATCTTAAAACATATATAAAATTATCATATATATATATATATATACAAAATATTATAAGTTACACAGTTAACTATATTTATAATGAATTCATTATAATATTAAAGACAGTAAACATTTTGAAAATTTACATCCTATATATCTTCATGACAATTATAGGACATATATATATATAAATGAAGAAGTTTACATTATTAAGCATAAAAATTTAAATAAAATCATATGAATTTTAAATTATACAACTACGAGTTTCTATTAATTCTAAAATGAATAATTTCCAAAAAGTAACAATTAGATACAAACAGTATTTAAGTTTAAATAATTTTTACTATTTATCAAATTCGAACACACACATCAAAATATTGAAATTTAATAACAATAGTTGCAAATTAACCATTTCAAACTTGTTAGAAATATGAAATATTAGTTTGACTAGATAAACTTGTTGTTTTATTTCAGTGTAATTACACTAGCTTTTTTGACTTGCTTATTCAAATTAAAATGTATAAACACGTAATCAATTTAGTTTAATAGGTTTACAACAAAACATAAATAATTAAGGGTATTTAAATATAATTGAAAAACTTATAAATTCTCTAACTATTCTTGTAAACTGGAGGAAGCGTTAAGATTACAATTTTAGGTAGTGTTACTAGTTAATTTTTTACACTACTGTTACGATTAACTTTATCAGTAAAGTTCAAATTTTGTTTACATTATATTGTTAATCTTTTTAGTGTGATTCAATTTTTTTGATGCTGTTCTAATTTATTTCTTTTTACATTACTAAAATTTTCAATTATTGATTTATTTTTTCTTAAGAAGGTGTAGCTTTTTCCATATCCCGCTTGATCAACTATCTTCAAACAAAATCCCCGAATACAAGATGAATCCAAATGGAAACATAGCGTCCACATCCACACTGTTCACAAATGGATATTTCTGGCAATGGAAGAATGTTTCTAAGCCTTATGAGACACAAAATTTCGAAGCAGATGGATCATTTCAATATGGTCATATGCTAATTAATAACTCAACAGGAAAAATAACTAATTTCTATAATGCGGATACACCAAATGGAAAGGAAATCGATGATTCATCATCAAATTGTGAAAAGATCGATTTAAAAGGACAGTATGTCCTCCCCGGTAAGCCTACTTTATATATTCATCACCCATTTCAGATTTTAGTGATGAGCATTTCAGCTACCACTTGATAATAAGATGGACTCTGATAACTTTTTGCCACTATCTACCTAATGCACCCTAAACTCACAAAACACTATACTCATCACACAGGTCTACAGGATTCTCACTTACATGTATCCATCAATGCTATGGAAAGATCAGTCGCGAGTTTATTTGAATCTAAATCAATCAATGAGATTCTTCAAAGACTCAGTAAGCACCGCCAGGACAATCCTGATCAAAATTGGTTAATGGGTGCTGGTTGGAATCAGCTGGTGTTTGACACAGACTATGGAACATTACCAACACGATATGACCTAGACAAAGTTTTTCCAGATATACCTGTTAGTGATTTTTAAATTCATGATTATTCGTTTCAATTTTAATATTTTTATCTATATCTGAACCCTTAATTTTTACGGTAGGTATTTATACTGAGAAGATGCATGCACATAGCAGTTTGTAACACAATGGCATTTCAAAAGTCTAATTTAGATCCCAACCACCCAGAAAATTGGGATCTATCCGACAAGGAACGAGAACAAATTTACCTAGAGAATGGAATACCAACAGGAATAGTAGTTGAAGATGCAGCAGATATAGTAAACAAAAATAATATTCCTAAAATTACCTCAAATTTAATCCACATTTCCATTTTTACAGTTTTATCGAACCATGTTGGTGGAAAACACCACCGTAAAAGATAGTGTACGTCGAGAATTTCATTTTTTAGCCTCGAATGGACTAGTCGGTGCACAAACTAATGATATGGCAATGGACACTATTTATAATGAACTTCAAGAAGAAAATGACCTAGCAATTAGGTGAATACATATTATAAAATTTATAAAATTTGAAAAAGATTTTAGATAACTTTTATAGGGTATTTCACACGGTATTTTTTGATGAATTCGTCACATGGCTTAATAAATTATATATGGAAGCACACCCTAACAGTGCAAAGCCCTCTCTTGAACAATTAATTGATTTCACAAACAATATTGACAGAGATACCATTCGTGTATTGAATAAATATGGACCTTATTTTAAGGTTATTATCAATATCACATAGATTTGATATAAATTTTGCAACTCGAGCATCACTGTTGAAAGCTAAAATATTGTATTTTATAACATTATTAATCCATCACAGCTTAATTCAATAATTAACTTTTCATTTCCTTATTCATTCCCAGTCTCCCTCTACAAATTCTCTAGTTTCATGTGAAAGGATAAAAATCTTCACAGGTTATTAGTAAAGTCTATACACATTTCATTTAGTATATAGTGTCGAAATCTTCCATAAAATCATTTATAATATTTTATAAGATTTTTAATTTTTTTGTGTGCATAATCAGATGGAACCCTAGGAGGCAAAACTGCTGCACTCAGTGTACCATATCTAACAGACACTAATGAAGTAGAGCAAGGCCCAAATTATGGACTATTTAGGGAAACTGAATTATCACTTTACCAAAAAATTAGAATTATCAAGTAAAAATTATACCTAACTCTAACTCTCATTTGAATACTAGAAGTAATTAATTAAATACTTCTTGTAGGAACTGTGGTCTAAGATTGGAAATCCATGCAATTGGAGACCATGCATCAGATCGAGTAAATAAATTTAACAATTACTGGATATTATTATGAAATAGATTTGAAAATATTTTTTCATTAAATTTTATCAGACTATAGATGCGATTATTGAAGGAGGTATGACAGACAGACAAGACAGACCAGTTCTTAATCACTGCCAATTACTTGGAAAGGATATGATTGAGAAGATGTATGAGGTATTGTGTTGCCTTTTATAAACACCTAGATACCCTTCAAAATCTCTAATTCAATTATTTATAGAACCGTATCATAGGAAACATTCAACCCAGTTTTGTACCTTCCGACATTGAATATTTGGAAAAATTTATTCCAACTTCCTTGCATGACTACTCTTATGCTTGGAGAACAATGTGTGTGAAAGGCATTGTATGTTCAGGTAAAAATAAATTGACACTATTATGAATTTATGGAAGCATTGATTAATTATTTATAAACAACTAGTATTTTTTTTTTAATCTCACTCATCTCAAGTTTGAATTATTTATCCCATCTTATAGGGGGGAGTGACACTCCTGTGGAGCACTTGAACCCAATGGTTGCTATGTTTGATGCTATATACCGACCCTACAAACATTATACCTCACAAAGTATGCTTATGGCTGATGCCTATGCTAAACAGCTGAAAGGAAACTTAGATTTAAAAACGCAGCCTTTGAAGTTAGCTGAAGTCCCAGATTCCCCTCCAGCTTCTTTTAACCCTAAGGTTTGAAAATGATCACGTTTAACTGAAGTTTAACTAGTTTTTTCATTTTTATCAATTTCAATTTTATTAAATCTTATGAATATAGGAGTGCTTAACGTTCGCTGAAGCTCTGAGACTTTACACAATAAATGGTGCATATGCTGCCAAATGTGATTATGAAAGCAACCCTAACATGCAAATTGGAAGACTTGAAAATGGCTTCATGGCAGACTTTACAGGTATTATAACATTCCTATTAAATCTGATGATCTTATATATTTTTTGAATGCAAAGTTTATCACACTTATAATAGGAATTCTATTTTATCTGATAGTCTCAACATTTGAATCAATCTCCTCTCATACTTTATTATTAAATATAATTTTAGTTGTGGACCGAGATATATCTTCCGAAAGCTACCGTACCCTAATTGAAGCAAATGTAATGCAAACTTGGGTCCATGGAAGACAATTGTTTGACCTTACTCAGACTGATGCATACAAATACTGCATGAATTGATCCAATTTTAAATAACATATATAATTATCAAGCAAGATTAATATAATCCAAAATCTTATCAAATAAAGAATGCTTTGTATTTTTTTTATTTTTTTATGAATGACATATCTTCCAAAGCCAAATTTTTAGCTTATTAATAAATATTTTCATTATATCTTTTTAAGTACAATTTTTACCAAAATTTGTAGTTTTAGCTTTTATTCGTACCTCCCATTTGGATTCACAAATATATTTAACAATATGCAATAAAATTACATCAAAACTTTATTATTCAATAAAGCTATAAACCAATATAATGATTTTGAATATCGATTCTATCATTTTTAAGCATGTTATAACAATCATATAACTCTAACTTCCTATAAGAATTAGTGGATCGCTTTTTTCTAAATACAGTCTCTCATAATGCTGTTGTAATATAATTAAAATAAAAAATTTTAAAGTAATCCCAATTATTAGGTACTTGCAATCAAGAAATTTATTTTGAATATATAATATAGCCTTTGGATTTTGATCAATTTAAAGTTAAAATTCTTTGAGTGTTTAATATTAAAAAATTTCTACTTGGTCGTTACAACTTTTGTATTAGAACACAAGAATTGGCAAATATACAAATCGTTATATTGACAGGAGTTAAATTAATGTAAATAATTTTTTATCATTTGAAGCGACGATGGAATGTTCTTTCAAACAAGATCCTTTACTTGGGATTATTTTTATAAGTAAACATCGTTTTGAACTTAGCTAATCTTTATTAGGAAAATTATCAAATAAAGTTCAAAATTAGCTATGAAATTTTGTTTAGTGATGATCGATTCAATGGTAAATTTAATTTTTTTTACAAATTAAATAATTAACAGTATATAGTCTAAGTAAAATAATAAAAATGGAATGTTGTAAAGCATTTAGAGATGCACGTCTTATAAATATAAGAACCAAAGTATCATGAAGTGATATTGCAAATAAATTGATCTCTAAATTTATAAATAAAGGCATAAACGAATAGTTCAATTTGCTCATATATTGTATAATCTAAATGACCAAAGTAACTGTCAAAAACACAATGGAATCCTGAATTAAATAAAATTGATTAGATGCATAAAATTTGTTACGGTTCAAGTCTTTAATTAAGAAATGCCATTATTATCATTAAAAAGTTTTAACGGTGTAATTCTATGCAAGGGTTAAGTTTTGTAGTTTGTTCACTTTCTTTATAATGTAAAAAAGCTTTTTTACTAGCCCAAAATATTTTTGCTTTTGTTACGCACGTCTCAGCAAATATAAAATAGGGAAAATGTAATTATTAATTTAATTTTCAAAATTCTTGATAGGTGTCACATTTAGTAAAATACTAATACTTTATCAACTTTTAGATTTGTTTGGTGTTTGAACCTTTATCTTTACTAGAAACACAATTTCTTATGTTCATAAAATTTAAATGTTTACAAAATTCCAACCAACGTTTGTTATATATTTTATATTCTTACCTTTATTCATGCACACGCATTAATCTAATACAGGTAACAAAGCTTTTATATATATATGTACACACACTGTTTTTTATATTCACCTGCACTTATCTATACATATTGACTTTAACATATATATATATATATATACTAGTTTTAGAACGACAATTTGAGTTTATTTTCTTTCAAACTTATTAATATTTACTTTGTTGTATGTACAAAGAAATTTATGTAACCCACTGTGAAACTTGCAACAATTTTGTTTGAAAATTTTTGACAATATATATACACTTGTAATTGTTTCTATTTTTACTAGTGCTATTATCCATATTACTATTATTAGTATGATTACATGAATTATTATTATCATAGCTGCTATAATAAATCTTTCTACTTGAATTCCGAAGCAGTTTAATCCTTTTATTTCATTCTTTTAGTAGCAACCTTGCAATTTTATCTTAAATTTTCTACATTATTGGAAATCACAATTAATAAGTATCTTGTTTTTATAATTAAACATACAAGTAAAAATTGTAAAAAATTCGAAACCATTTTGCAGATTAGAATACTTTAAAATTTATTAAAAGCAACCCAAAACTCTTTGATAAGATATTTGTTAACATATTTTCTTGCATCAATCAATTATTGCCTTATATTATATTCAACCTAAAATAAACCATGGCTTCTCCACAAGCAACCCTATTCACAAATTGCTTTGTTTGGCAATGGGATAATTTAACCCCTTACTTCCCTGATGATAACGCCAACTACTCCCCAGCAGATGGGGCATTTCAAAATGGAAGTTTTACCGTAGACCATGAGACCAATACGTTCATGAACTTTTATCCCCAAAACTCTGTGGACTTGACTGAAGAAATGATACAAGAGATGAAGGTTGTTGACCTCAATGGCCAATATGTATTGCCAGGTTTGACATTGTATAAATTAGATGACATAATTACTTTAACACAATTTCTATTTGATTTTCTGTTAAGAAAAATTCTTGCTTAATTAGAAATAGTTATTTTTTGCAATTCATTTAATATATCTTAAATACTTTTTATTCAGGTTTTCATGATGGACACATTCATGTCGGTCACATGGCTATGTCTCGCTCTAATGCAAATCTTGATGGTATTTACTCAATGACTGAAATAGCTGAGGCATTAACTAGGCACCGTGACTTATATCCAAACCAAAAATGGATTGTAGGAAGGGGATTTGAACACCAGAAATTCACTGACCAACCAAATGTACTACCAACTCGTCAACAACTTGATGCAATTTTCTCTGACCTACCAATTGTTTTAATTCGTCGATGCGGTCATATCTGGTGCTGCAACACAATTGCTATGATATTAGCAGGTGTTCATCCAGAGAATCCCGAAAATTGGACCATTCCATTGAAACTAAAGAATCAAATGACCTTTGATTCAAATGGTCAAGCTACAGGTATTGTTACCGAGGACTCGAATATTGTTATTTATGATGCTATGGCTAGCCAAAATGCTTCTCTACACGAGTCTCTAATTTATGAATTCCGTTATCTAGCAGCCAATGGATTGGTTGCTGTGCAAAATAATGATCGTGCAGCTGAATATATATACCCAACGATGCAACGTGAAGGGAACTTAGCTATTCGCTCGTTTCATACTGTGTACTTTGAGGAACTCAGGAACTGGCTATCTATTCTTTATACCAAAATGAACCCAAATGAGCCTCTTCCAACTCTAGAACAACTCGTAGAATTTTCTGCAACTTGCCCAAAAGATGAAATACTTCAAATTGATAACTATGGCAACTACTTTAAACGTCCAACTAGAACAACCTTACTTTCTTGTGATCGTGTTAAACTTTTTGCAGATGGCAGTTTAGGAGGTAAAACAGCAGCTTTAAGAATCCCTTATCTCCCCACAATTGAAGATGAAGTCGTAGGAGCCCTTGCCACACCCACTCTAAATGAAGGCAATGGTTCTTCAAATTATACATCATCAGACAATACATCTCAGAATTTTAATAACAGCACTACTCATGGTAACTTAGCTAATTCCGAGGATGGTCACCATCATGTTTGCAAATGCCAACATTATGGTATGTTGAGGGAAACCCCTGGCACACTACATGACAAGCTAACAATTATTAAGAATTGCGGACTCAGAGCAGAAGTGCATGCTATTGGAGATGCTGCTGCAGAATTAATTATTAGGGGATTAATTAGAGCGGAGATGACAGGTCCAGAGCACAGACCAGTATTGACACATTGTCAATTTCTAGGAGAAGATCTAATCGAAATGATGCACGAGAATGGAGTGATTGGAAATATTCAACCTAGTTTCCTTCCCTCTGACATTCTAATCATGCATCGTTATATTGATCCACAACTCTATCCATGGGCATATGTTTGGAAAATGATGGCTAGGAAGGGAATCGTTTGCGCGGGTGGAAGTGACTCCCCTGTTGAACATGTAAATCCTCTAACAGGTATTTATGATTCAATGTATAGGCCACATATTCACTACAAGACACAAAATATGCTTATGGCTGATTCATACATGAAGGAAATGTATAATGACGTTGTTTTTAATCAAATGCCACTAACACTTGATAATGTTCCAACTGATGCACCAGAGCCATATCTCCCAAGTGAATGTATGACCTTTGCTGAAGCATTACAAATGTATACAGCAAATTGTGGATATTCTGCAATGTGTAATGAACACCTAGAAGATGTTAGGCATGGTTCTATAGAAAATGGTTACATGGCTGATTTCATTGTATTCGATCGTGATATTTCACAGGACAGTTATCGGACTATCTTGGAAGCAAATATTATGCAAACCTGGGTGAATGGTCGTAAGACATTTGATTTAGCTTCAACTAAAACATACGCAAGATATCAAAGCATAAAAAATAAACAATATTAAAAATAATGGAAAAACATAAAAAAAAAACATAACCAACTTTTTAAGCCAAGGAAATAATAATTTTAAACCTTGATAATTCCATCAATTTCTTTAATCTTTCGAACATTTTCTTGTTCATTTAAATTGCAGTCGTATATATCCTATAAAAAGTAAAAAAGAAAATCATACCAACCACATTACATCAAATGAAATTTTTTTGTCCGAAGTTATCTCAACTAGAAATATTTTTTTTTTATTCAATATTATTCTACCTAAAAAATATATTCAATTTTTTTTTATTCAATTACTTATCAATTTAATTTTTTTCCAAAAATCTTTATACCAAATTTTGTAAATTTATTTTTAAACTAAGAAATATAGATCAATTTCAAACTGAAGTATATACACCTCAAACTACTTTAATTCACATAAAAACTACAACTCATAAACACAAATACACAAGTACATAAATAACTTAATATAACTTGCAAACAAAAATGTAACGATGCTATATTTTCTTTTAAGAAATAATCCTCAAAATAAATATTTAGTTAAAAGTTTGTTATATAACAAGAGAAATGTGTAATAAAGAATATGTAGTCAATGTGGAGAATTAAGTAAATTCAAGAAATAATCAGTTTTTAACGTGTGTTTAATATACTAAGTAATTGAAGAGTGTGTAGAAGAGCTAATAAAAGGTGTGAGAAATTTTAAAAAAATAATAGATGTATAGAATATAAATAAGTATTTTAAAATCTGTTGATATTATATTGGGTTAATAAAAGGTGTGAGAAATTTAAAAAAAATAATAGAGATGTATAGAATATAAATAAGTATTTTAAAATCTGTTGATATTATATTGGGTTATATAAACCGAAGTGGGCTTAAACATTATAAATTAGTTTAAACATTATAAATTAGTTTAAACATTATAAATTAGTTTAATTGATTTGTTTGAAAAGGTATGATTAGATGTGTTGTATTATTGTGTGCATATTAATTTTGTCTTTTGTGTATGTTTTACATGTGTGTTTATTATGTGTACCTATTGTGTTGATGTGTTGTGTATTGAGTATGTGTATTATGTTTATGTGTTGAGTAAGTGTATTATGTTTATGTGTTGAGTGTGTGTATAACGTAGTTTGGAATCATAAAAATTTACATTCAATCTCAGTAGATATCAAAGAGCTCGAATTAACTAGCCCAATTAAAACCACCGTCCATTTTAACTTTCTTGTTACTTTTATGGGCAGAAGATGCGTTAAGAACATTCCTAAATTTGTGTGTAATATATATATATATATATATATATTGTATAAAATAATCATTATTGAGTTGTGTAATATATAAATAATGTGTAAAAAATTCATATCAATTCTTTTAGGTTTGGTGTGATTTTGTATAGGGTTGCATTTAGGGAAATGTGTGGCTTAATGTCTAGTTGGGTGTATTTGAGTATGAAGATGGGTATGAATATGTGTGTAAAGGGATGTGTATGAGTTATTGTTTTTAAACAAACCTAGAAGAGAAGAACTTTGTTCCAAAGTGATATATACCCTCCTTTTTATAGGCCTTAGTTATCCTAAAATCAAACCATATGAATTGTATTAATGTATGTGTGTATGTATATATTTCTATGTGTGTATGTATTTTTGGAAATTTTGATGTGCTATACCTTAGTGGTCTACCCATAAATGGGTGTTCATTTAGTCTAAGAACATCGGGTAGACTCTGAAAAGTGTAAAATGTGTATAGTATGATGTTTTATGTCCGTGTTTGTGTTGTGTGTGTAAGTCATGGATGTGAATATGTATTGATAGATTGTAAGGGTAGGTTGTGGGTGTGTGTATAATGTGTGTGTGATGTATGTGTGATGTGCTTTTGTGTAGAATATGTACCATTTGAGTTGAGTGGGGTGCATACTTGCAATGATTACAGATATAGTCATGATTATAAAAAGGATAAAGAGTGAATAAAAAGAAAAATATAAAGTGTTAGGATACATATACTAACTTTATTTACTAAGAAATGTATGTGTGTAAAACCAACCTGATAAGTTTTTAGTTCAATAATAACTCTCCCTTTATGTTTACCAATATTTGAAGTTTTGAAATTACTTATTGTTCCAGAGGCTAAAGCAAATTCTGTGTGTATGGTCACCACTTCTTGGCCTGATTGCTAATAGGAGTATATAAAAATGTGTATAAAGGTGTGTGTGTGTGTAAATAAATAGTACAGAAATTTAGTAATGAATGTTATGTGTGTGGAGAAATAGCCTTTTGAATGGTTTATTCTACTTTTATTTACAAAAATTTAAAAAATCATTCAATAGCTTATTTGCCTTATAAAACTAATGTGTGTAAATAAAAATGGGTGTGTGTGTAGGGGGTCATGGGAGTGTATATATCGGCTAATGTGTATGTATAGATTATCTAATAGATATGTGTGTATGAGCTAATCAGTGTCTGTGTGTGTGAGCTTGATGAATGTGTGTGTAAGAGTTAATGGATGTGTGTGTGTCAGCTGATCAATGTGTGTAGATCAGTTCATGGATATTTGTTTGTATGTGTGGTGTAAAGATGTATGTCAAACCTAAACCTAAAAATTTAGAGTGTGTGTGAAAACATACTTTCTCAATAAAATTTAATAATTCTTTAACAGTTGCGTCCCAGCTTACATTAGATACATATGCATACTTCATTTCATCGGGGTTAATTATTTCATTATTATTTGTTGCCTCATCCAACCGAGGGGTAGTGTGTGTGTGTGCACTCTCATCTTCTTTGTGAAAGTGTGTGTCATCTTCAGAATTGTGTGTAAGCTCAGTATCATCTATTTGTTCTTGTTCCTCTTCTTCTGAGCTACTTCCAATATCCTCATCATCACTGTCCATCCATTCAAAACGTTTTCTTTTAGATGTATTTCCTTCTAAAAATGTGTAAAATATAGTAATAACACATGAGAATATATTGTGTCTATATGTGTAAGTGTGTGTGCGTGTTTGTATGCGTGTGTGTGTATGTGCGTGTTTGTATGTGTGTGCGTGTATGCGTGTGTGTGCGTGTGTGTATGTGTGCGCGTGTGTGTGTGTGTGTTTGTGTGTGTGTGTGTATGTGTGTGTTTGTGTGTGTATGTGTATAATTATATAAATATATATATCACAGATTAGTGTTGTGTGAATAGGATAAAGATCCCAAAGAGTATTTAAAATATTAAATAAATAATGGTTGACCATCTGTAGCTGCTTCAAGTTTCTTCAGTGAATTATTTATTTGCTTATCGGATATATTTTCGGTAGGTGTGTGTGTGGTTAAATTTTCAGAAGTTGAAGAGTGTGTATTTAAATTATCTATTGGCTCTTTATAGAGTTCTAAAAACTTTTCCTGTTGAATATAAGTAGATCTGTGTGTATATTATATGACTAATATAGTTGTATGTATAGTTTAAGTATATATGTTTTACACATAATATGTATCTCATATAGTAAAGGCTTGTATATATGTATATATATATACAAGCAAGTTTTAATCACATTCAATGTCTCTATCATTAGTTTAGTATATTCATATACACAAACACATACAGTAGTTGATAAGTAGCTTACATATAATAGAACACAGATTTTACACACATTTACAACAATAGAATTTACACACACACAATAGTTCATAGGAGTTTACACACACATATTCAAATCACTCTATCTTACATCCTCTATTGTACCATTATCTTGTGTGTGTGTAATATTGCCATTAAGTAATTGGTTTTCCTCTTTTTGATTTTCCAACTCTAATTGCCATTGTTTTTTACACTTCTTTTCGGCGTTTGTTAAATTTATTTGTTTGCGTCGACCAAGCATTATGCCTCTGTAAATATAGGTTATCAATGAAGTGTGTAGTGTTCAAAATGTGTTTAGAATGTGTGGTGAGTGTGTGAGGAGTGTGTTGGCGATGTGTGGGGAGTGTGTATCGAATTCATGTTGAAAGTGTGCATCCAGTTCGTGTCCATATAAGCTATTTAGGGTATATAAATGCGTATAATAATAAATGCTTATAGAGGTATGTAATTTGTGTGTAGAGAAGTATGTAATTTGTGTGTAGATAGCTATGTAATATGTGTGTAGATGGGTATGTAATATGAGTGGGTAGAAATGTGTAATATGCGCGTGTATAAATGTGTACTATTTGTGTAGAGTTTATAAATAATCTCTCCAGTAAGAATTAATTGTATTGTAAAGTATAAAGGAGACATCAAATTTTAGTGGGTATAAGCTCATAATCACACATACATATGTATGTATTAAAAAAGTACACATTTTTAGTTACACATATACACTACACATATTTGAGTAAGGATTGATACACATCGTGCATCAAAAGTAATATATAAATTCTTACCTTAATTTAATCCAATGTGTATTTAATATGTGAAATGTGTACGTTTTAGTTGGTTGCAAAAAGGTTACACACTTAACCCCAATATTTATACTTCATAGTTTCTGTTTAGTTCGAGTGTGTAATGTACGATGTATTTGCGATAAATTGGTGATTTTGAAAATGAATATTTTGCTGTTAGAGTTGTCGCTAGGGTATAGGGGTGTGTATGTGGTGTTTAGTTACACTTTATATGGCTGTGCGTGTAAGATTATGTTTGTTATTTTGTGGAATGGTAAGCAATCAATCATCTGAGTGTGTAATATGCCTGGACTAGCTATTTAAAGATATATGTTTGTATAATTTCCTTGATATATGTTCGGTTTGCTGGTATGTGTGTGTGTGAATGTGTTTTGTGTAATTTGCTTGGACTGTGTATGAAATTTTTTAGATCTGTAGTTAGCTCTATGTTTGTATTTTGGCTTAGTGTGTAGTATGGCTCCGAATGTGTATCTGACTTAGCTGTGTGTGTTTATGATTTAGCTTTATGTGCCTGTGGCTTGGCTCTGTATCTGTGTATGGTTTAAAAGTGTGTGTATCTAATTTATCTCTGTGTGTGTATGCTGCTTAGCTATATGTGTGTTGGTAGAGTTTGTGTAGGCTGTAGTTAGCTGAGTGTGCTAAAAGATTAATGGGTTGTGTGTAGCTTGATTAGGTGTAATAGGAATGTATGGCGTTTATGTATAAATAATAGTTATCCAATTTTTTGGAGATGTAGTTCAACACCAATGTTTTTATTTGTGTGTTTATTAATGTAAGAATTGTGTATGTTTAAGTGTGTGTGAGTTGTGGTCGTGTGTGTCAGTGTTTTGATGTGTGTGTGTGTGTTCTAGTGTAGCTGTGTACGCGTTATATAAGTAAATAATGAAATGCATGAATATGATTCAATGTATATATAAATATATATATATATATATATATAGGGCAAGCCCTTCATAGGCAGGTCGATTTCCAATTATTTTTGGTTAAACAATTTGTTAGGAAAGTTAAAAAAACAAATAAGGTAAAATTACATACTTATCTATAATTGTGTATATGTGTGTACAATTCCATAATGTCAGTGAAATGAGTTGAGTTTAAGTAAATGCCTGTCTGTATCGTAATCACTTCTGTTTTATATCTATAGTAGAGCATTTATTATACACAACTGTGTCTATGAGTGTGTATAACAAGGGTAGGTAAAAGTGCCAAAATGTGTTCTAAAATCTGTAAGCGAGAATTGAGTTTTATAATTATTATAATTGTTTGTAGATAATTTAATGCTTGAGTTAGTTATATATCTAACACTCTTATGCTTAATGATACATTTATGTCTATGCATATAAATATTTGCCTCGAATACTTACTAATTATTTCAAAAAATAAATCAAGTTTGAGGTTGTGTTGATATATATATATTTAAGACCTAAACACACATAAAAAATAAGTATATATATATATATACAACATGCCAAAAATAGATGCACAATATGTAAATATATAAACACACAATGCATGAAAATGCATGGTATGTATAAATGTGTATATTTATGATTCAAGTGTTTAAATATGTAAATCAATTTGTGAATGTAATACAAAATGTGTGATTATAACAGCTATTTAGCTAAAGTTATAATTTTTATAGGTTTAGATTAACTTACAAAAATGAATTTTTATTATTTGATAAAAATATATATATATATATACATGTATATATATATATATTGTCAAGCTAAAAAATACTGCTAAGTGGATATAACCCACACACACACATACAAACAAAAATTATTTGCCAAGATCTTCTATATAAGTGATTTCACACACACTCCTTATGAGGTAATGAAAACGTAGTTTATCTAACTGATAGGTTATATTTGGGTTGAATGATTACTGTTTTAATTATTTAAAACTCAAAAAGGGTTACAGGAAATTAGCACAAAATTAGACACACACACAACGTTATCATTCTACATATTTTTTATAAATTTCTTGAATCTCCTTTTTAATGTTTTTTATTTTGTTGATAACTCACAAATTTACTGAAATTATCCCAAGCCAATATACACACATTTCAAAAAGAAATTGCTAAAATAAGGTTAAAACTGCACAATCCATGAAACTATTGATTCAATCATTAGCACGTATTCATTTATCCTTACATAATAATTATAAAATATATAAATAAAAAAATAAACTCGGATCTATCGAGTAATTGTGTGTGTGTGTATAGCAATTTTATTATATTTTAGGTATGTTAAATAAATATTGGTTATGAATTGAAGGAGCGATCATTTAATGATTAAGGGGATCTAATTAAGTTAGGGATCCTAAAACAAAATTTTGAAGTCATTCCAATAATTCTCATCGTGCATGAATTCACATACATACACATTTATCTTGAATGTACTATAAACCATAAGTTATATATATATATATATACACAGTTTGATGAATCTAAGGAATATCAACTTGTGTGTATATAAACCTGCACAGATTTTTACATACCTTATCAATTATAATTTATATGTACAAACTTAATTTAACACACCTTACTAACACTAACTGACACATACATACATATTGATTGTGTTTCAAAATATTTAAACTAGGGTGAATCACACACATACGTTTTCTCAATATTCAATCTTATAAATACATATTTTTATAACCTATAAATAAAAAACAACATATCTTCACTTATTTCAAATGAACCAAAATTTTACACACACAAGATGAAATCTCGAGCTTACTCCTTGAAGATTTCAATCGATGACACAAAATCTAGTCAAAATAACACCAACATATATGTTAAACCAAAACCAAAGAAAAATATCAAAGCAGATGAAATCAAAGACGCTTACACACATATTCATACACCACTTAGTCTCACACACATGAATTTATACCAAAATAGCCATATTCTTCAACGAAGCTATAATTCAAAAGATGATTTAGAACACTCTAAATGCTTGCAGCCACTATACCACAAAAAAAGTGATCCAAACAATAGGTATACAGTTTTCCTGCAAGATCAAAAGTTAAGAAATTCAGGTCTTGAGGATACTTAAAAATCCTATTTAAATATATACATATATATGCCAAAATATGTTGCATATAGGTATGCACAGATTATTAAAAAAGATTGTGATATTTACATCTTCAAATAATTAGATTCACGTATATTTATATTTATATGCTATACACTAATCTACATGTAGCAAATTTCTGAAATATTTAGCTTATATCTTTAAATTTATCGAGATATGTGATAGGGTTTTAGATTATCGTTTAGATCAAGTTTTATGCATTCACATTGTAACAATGTTTAATATATGATCATAAGATGTGTAAAAAAGTTGTCCATCTAAGACAAACTGAAGTGACTGTATGATAAATGTCCTAAGATAAGAAGTTAAGACTATTATAAAAGTCAATTTGCTCAATTAATTGTAATTGTATGAAAAACTTTGGAAATTGGATTATATCTGAATATTCAAATAGATTTCACTTCTACATATAAGGAATGTGTTATTCTTTACCCTTTTTACCATACCCCCTACTATAATTTCTAGCTACCAATGACCTGAAAATTACTTGATCAGAGTTAAATTAGCTATTAAACTCTTTGTTTTGGGAATCATAATGTAGTGTATAATTTTTTCAAAATGCCAGTTAATATGGCCTGAGTAACTCATGAGTGCTTGAATTAAATTCAAATAATAAAATATCATTGAGAATCTTGTGAAATTATTTGAATCAAAACTATTATCAACAAGTTGTAGTCTACTCAAAATAAGGGGTAAAATCACATATCAAACTTGCTCTAGTCAAATCTATTAGAACATTTGAGTTTGTAAAAAATTGAGCTGCTAAAGCTTAATTAATTTACATTCTAACACGGATTTCCAGTTAAAATTAAACCTAGCTATTGTTAGCAAGTAACAATACTGGGACGAACACTTACTTGTGTAACATATATATTAATAATAAGTGTGAGGGTATTTTTGTATTATGTTGGTAATTAACTATTCTTTATTTACATTTTAAGGATAATTAGGCACATAAATTTCTTCAAAGCTTCAAAAAACTAATTACCCTCAAGTAAAAGTCATCCTAATTTACTTTGTCAAATATGTGTTAAAGTCTACTTACACACTTTCATCTTTTAAAAATCTCTAGGTGATCAAAAGAGTGATAACAAAGAGCTTAAGGTTACTGCTAATATAAATGATAATGTTGTTTGTGTACGACTGAGGAAAACATTCCCAAATGTGACAAACATATTTGGGATAACTAATGATAAGAAAGGTGTCAATTTTAACAAAGGTTTACACACTGAAGAATTTCGCTTCGATTGTGTATATAGTCAAAATGATAATAACCTTGATGTTTTTGGTGGCATGGATGGGCCAAAACTAGTTTCAAATCTAAAACAAGGTGTAAAGGAAACTTTATTGGCTTATGGGCAAACAGGGAGCGGGAAAACTCATACGTAAAGAGTGCATGTTTCCAAGCAACTGCAATACACTAATTTACTTACCAATAAAAACCGATAATTAAAAAATAGATACTACTTGAATAGATCATCGAAAATTATGAGGATTTAAGTATTAAGAATAATTAAGAAAGCTGAGCTTATGTAGTTTTTTAAATCACTAACAGTTATGGATATGAGCTTGCTCACTTGATAAAAATTGTTAAGTGATTGTTTATGTAACTCATCTAATCATGTCAAATCAACTGGAAATAATTAAGTATCTACATCGTTGTAGTTAGGATCTCTTTTATAATTGAGCAGCAATCTGTCCAATAATTAGCTTAATTTCAATACTATAGACATGAACTAACCAATGATATATTTAATGCCTGTACCCTGTATGTCTACAGGATTTTCGGAAATGATGAAGAACCTGGTTTGATTCACTATTTTATTAGAGAGATATTCTACAAATCTTGTGATGATCCAAGCACATATGCACAGCTCAAAATTTGTTCATATGAGGTCTTTGGTGACCGATTAAATGACCTTATTACGCCAGAAATGTGTTATGGTGGTCAAACATTCTATAAGGAGTGCTTCCTTAAGACACAAAAATTTCGGTATCAAATTATCGATTTAAAAGACTTGGACCATGCGCTTGCCCTTATTGAACATATTAGTAAGCTACGCAAAACTGGGATATCGAAATATAATACACGGTAAATAATTAATAGCAAATACCTATTTAGTTTAGCATAAAGCGGTTATATTTTGTGTTGTATTTGCATGAAATATATACTCAAATTCTAATAGTAATACAATTGAGGTTAATTTAGTAAACATTGTGTGGACTACTGAAACAATGTCATTTAAACCGACAAACTGAATATATATGAAATAGCTAGAATTTATCTCATATGTAAGCTTTTAGTACTTAGTAATTATAGATATACATAATTTGAAGTGCACTTCAATTCCAATTTACTACTTAATAAATTAAATATATTACTATTCCAGTTCAAGTAGATCACATGCAGTTGTTCAGATCTTCGTACACACACATACAATTCAAAGCACACCACAAATCAAAATTGAATGGAAAAAGAATCTCACAGGGTATAGTGCACCAAAGTCAATTTATTGTGGGGCATTGACCTGCGTAGATTTAGCAGGCACAGAAAGAGAAAATGCATATGAATTACAGAGAAACATAAGTTCTCCTGGATATGAAATTAATAATTCATTAACAAGTCTTAATAGACTCATTAAAAAAATGCAAGTACGTTTAAATATTACAAAATTAAAACTTATTTTCACTTTCATTTAAAAGTTTTTAAACTAAATCAAATCTACACAATCGATTTCTATTGCTTTTCAAATTTAGAGAAGTGAGAATAAATGCTAATATTCTATGGATAATAAATTTCCTAAAAGTTACGCATAGATACATACAATTAAAGTATAATGGGATATACTAAATTCACATTTATACAGTATCTTCTTATATAGCTTATTGTAAAGAATTGATAGCCATTTTAATTATACATATTTTTAACTTCTTAGTCCAAGAGTATGTGTGAAAGTGATAAACGTCAATCCGCCTTAAATAGGGTCTTGTATGAGTACCTAAAACCTGATTGTGGGATCACTATGCTTTTTTGTGTCAATCCAACACTGGAACAACTCAGGGTAATTATTTCTGTTATATGCAATCAATATATATGAACGAATGCTTTGCACATCCATTCTTGTAGTTGATATATAATTAATTTATACCTTAGTAATCTTTTAGAGTTATACATTTTCATTATACATATGTACATGCGAAATAATATTATAAGAAATTGTATTTATAATACCAATAGCCCTAATTTGTGAAAAAGCAAAACAATTTGTACTAGAAATGATTTAAAAATTTATATTAATATTTTTGATTCACATGCAACATTTGGTAAAAAATTTACTAGACGCATTACAGAAAAATTATTTAACATTAAAAATTATGTTTGATCGTATAAAATATTGTTTATGAAAAGTAATCTTAGACATAATGAGTACCCCAAGGTTATACAAATTTTCAATAGGCAGATGTTTAAGAATTTATAAATTCACTCTAGGTAATATTAACTATGAAATTCATTCCCAAACACACTTTTGAATCAAAATCATAAAATTAGAAAGAAATAATTAATAGATTTATGAAAAAATTCGCTTTTCAGCAATAGAAATAATTTTCCTTAAAATCTATTTTTTTCAAAATATTTTTGAAATTATCTAGCCTTCTATATCCACTCTCAATATGGCCATGGATTGCTTAAAAATTAGCCAGGAAAGGCAACAATACTTCTTAACAAAAGTCAATAATAATGATTTAGTAAGTGAGTGCAAAACGGTTAGTTCAACAGAAACAAGTAATACTAATCAAAAAAATTCATCAGGTAGGCTTATTCAAAAGTTTCTACATCCAACACTTTAGTTAGGTTACACGTGAAAGATGCTTTATAGGCACTACTTGCCTCTATATCTTTATCTTTTTAATTGCTAAAAGACGTATATGACTGTTTAATCATAATCACAACATATATATATATATATATACTATTAATAAAATGCACTTAATACGTAGTTCTAATTATCAAATGTTCCAGCAGATGGTTTTAACAATTGGGTCAACGAGAGCCCAAACTTCGCCTATGAAAAATATCAAAACTTGTCCAAATTTTTCGAGAATGCTAATATATCGACTACTAACAACGATGAGCTAGAACAAAGCGGTAATATTAAAATTATACAAAATAATAGGTTTTATGAACCCATTTAATTTGTTTTTTCATTTCTAACATCATTAATCTAACCTGAGCCTTAATTTAGCGCATTCAAATATCTTTTTAAGGAAGTTTTGTAACATTTCTTAAGATGAAATACCTCACCACAAGATGTTACTTATTATTCGCATAAGTTGTTAAATTTGTTTGATTTCAGAGGCAAGATGTGAATTTAATGCACCCGCTTTAGACATGCTTTATAAGAATGCTCGTCAATGTATAGAAATGATGAAAAAGAGTTATGACCAATCACAACAGAAATGCAAGGTATTGAATGATGCATTGCATTTAAGGTCAAAGCTAGTGTAAAAATTTTGAGTTAGACACTCATAAGAAAATTTGAAAAAAAGCTTCTATTATCTTTTTTAAAAAAAAAAGTTTAATGAGTGTAGATACATCTAAAATTTCTTGAATTGGTTTATCAGTTTTTATCATTTACTGATGTATATTCTTTGCAGAAACTTGAAACTGAGCTTAAGTTAATGAAGGGTTCTTACCAAATTTCATAAAAATTTTCATGTTCATAATATTAAAAGAGAGAAAAACTATATACATTAAAAGGTTTTTAAAATAAAAGATTTTTCAACAACTTCTCGTTTTTTTTTTTTTCAAAACTGTAACTACACACAATTATTTTACACATTTTAAATCAAAAATAAACTATTTGATATAATATTTGTGTTATACATATTGTTTTTAAAGCATATAATTTTTGCTAATAATTATGAATTAGTCAAGTAGGATGTTAAATGTGTATATGTATGTGAAAATAGATGTTAATTTTTAGAATAATTATATATTATTTTAACAATTTAAAACTGTCTAACTTTCTAATTTTCATTATATATAAATTATACATGCGTGTGTATATGCAGTTGTTGTGTTTTATGTGTCAATTCATATATCACGTATAGCTTATGTCATCTAATGTGTGTTTACATGTGTGTTTGCTTGTGTGTGTTAGTAAATTAGCATTTATATGTGTACACATTTTAATGCATGAGTTGTGTTAAATAGTTTACCTATATGTTTACACATTTTTTTGTTCATTTTCATATGTAAACTTACGTATCACATAAGTTTGTTTCGCTAATTTTAGGTCTATATTATTCTTAGTTTCAAGGTAATACACACACATATATATACATACACACACATATATGTAAACATCTTTGTTTAAATTGTAGTTTGTATGTTAAAACTACACACACACAGATATATATATATATATATATATATATATCTACATACACACGACTATATATATCTACATACACACGACTCATAAGCTACTCACACACAGCACATAGCACACACACATAAAACACAAGACTTTGATTTAAATAATTTGGGTTTGTGTAAATTTGTTTTTATTTATCAGTGTGTAAAGCTACATTTTATTATATATACATATATAAATACACATGTGTAAACATATATATACAATTGCACGCTCAACTCACTACACACATTAAAATATAAATTAAACTCTACACATTCATATCAATAATACATACAAAAGCACACACAGAGTATTTTCCTTGATATGAAAACAAAAACTGAATTTGACTGAGTAGACTTGTGTATACACACAAGCACATGTGCACACACACATTACAATATATGTTCATATACTCGTGCACACAAACACACACACACACCAGCATGTGCCCACCCAAACACTACTTATTATCCACACAAAAGTGTACCACATACACATAAAAAACCCACACACACAGAGCAAGCAAACTCATAAAGTAATCACATTAACAATTCACACACAACCGCAATACACACACACAACCATAATCAACACACACTACCGCTACAAACACATGACCATTACACACACACAACCGCAACACATAAACATACATCCATAACAAATCCAAACATTTTGGCACACACAATCACAACTCACACACACACACACATACATGTATTAATATATATACACAGACACAACTGAATACTAACATTGGTATATATACATATATATATATATATATATATATATGTATATATACTAACAAACACACATACACCTAAAAATAGACATATTCTCACACATTCCCTTACACACACAGCATTACTCTTCCACACATTCTTTTACATCTGCCCCACACACCCAAACTCACCTAACACCAAGTCTCAAACATCTACCTGTACACACACACACAGGTATCCACCCACTCACACTGTTCAAATCATAGATATACACACACAAATAAATAAATGTTATACACACACATACACATACACATGTGTACACCTAGATACAAGCACACCAACACACACACATCGACAGACCACAACGCCGAGCCTCGTGAAACACCTACACATTTTAAAACAGCCATATACACACTTTTACACATTCATTTATTCACACACCACCACACACTCTTACACTCCAAACGCATACATTGGCACACACACACTCGCACACAAATACAACCACACACCCACATACACACACACATCTATCCCTACTCACCAACACCCCCATGACTCCCACCTACCCACACACAAAATCACACAGCTAAACCCACATAAACACACACACACAAACACCCACATACAAACACACAGAGAAACATGCACACAAACACACACACACACACATTATATATAATAATTACATGCACACATTTTCAGAAATTTTTTTATGTAAAATGGAAGATTTAACCAAACCTTTTGTCGATCAACATCAATGCCAATCTGACACACACACACACACAGACTCACCCTTACACACAGACTCACCCTTACACACAGACTCACCCTTACACACAGACTCACCCACACACATATTCCCACACACACACTCAGAACCACACACACACACACACACACACACACACATTTCATACAATGAAATTGGTGTTGATATACAAATCAGCTACCAAGATAACACCCTCGATTTATCAAATCTACACATTAAAGAAATAAAGGGCCTTGAGAATTGTGTTGATGTAGAGGTATGTGTGTGTGTGTGTTTTGGATGTGTGTGTGTATTGGATGTGTGTGTGTATTGGATGTGTGTGTGTATTGGATGTGTGTGTGTGTGTATTGGATGTGTTTGTGTGTGTATTGGGTGTGTGTGTATTGGATGTGTGTGTGTGTGTATTGGGTGTGTGTGTGTGTGTATTGGGTGTGTGTGTGTGTGTGTGTGTGTGTGTGTGTGTATTGGGTGTGTGTGTGTGTGTGTGTGTGTGTATTGGGTGTGTGTGTGTGTATTGGGTGTGTGTGTGTGTATTGGGTGTGTTATGCGTGTATATTGTATATGTATCTTGGCTTTGTGTGTGTGCGTTTAAAGTGGATACATGTATTGTATTATGTGTCTGTGTGATGTTTTAGTGTGTGTGTGTGTTGATTTAGTGTCTGGGAGCGCTTTTTAGTGTGTGCGTGTGTGTTATATATATATATATGCCTGTGTGTGTGTTTGTATGATTTAATTTTGTGTGTGTGTATGTACACTTAGAATTTATCCCTCTGTTTAAATTATATTGAAATAATTCAAAACATTAATCATCTCCATAACCTAAGATTTCTACACTTATACAACAACAAAATTTCACACATTGAGGGTATATATAACCTAGTCAATTTACGGTAAAATTACACACACATACAGATAGCTAAAAAATCACCTAATGTATCTTATACATATATATACTTGATATATATATACACACACACACAAATCGATATATAAACCCATTTAAGGGATCAAACACACATTTATGCACACACTTTTACACATATATACAAAGCCTTATTTACACAATTAAAGGCATATATATATACACACACATATCTGAATATACACATCCACAAATAATAAAATATATACAGATAAAAACCCACACATTATACACACTAATTTATAGAATATTGGATCTATCTTATAATCAAATAAGTAAAATTGAAAATTTAGAAACTTTAACAAATTTGGAATCTCTTTATTTATCTAGCAATAAAATTAGGAAGGTATGTGTACACACACACACACACAAATCTAATTACATTCACATATTACATAGTTACAACCTCATCTTTTACACACAAACACGCATAATCAAAATATAGGCACAG
>JADHZB010000834.1:0-45000 GCA_015657535.1 Nephromyces sp. MM_2019
GTGTCTGTGTATATGAGTTGATGTGAGGGTGAATAGGTTCAGAGTTAGAAGTAGGTGTGTGTAGGCTTAGGTTTGTGTACAAGATGATAGTTGTACAAAGTGTATACAGCTCAATGTGTTTGAGGTGAATGTGTATGTTTTAAAGGATCAGTATGTCTATACAGTTAATTTTGATAAATAACAATGTGTATTTATTCAAGAAGTTTAACTTTGATATTTCAAAGGTATAATATGTGTATGTTGTGTTTAAAAAATTTATTTTTCCAAACAAATTATTAAATTCGTCAAATTATAAATGTAAATTGTTGTTGATTGTAAATGTGTAAATATGTATACACATTTCTAAAGATTTGCTTGGTCTTGTAGAAAATGTTAGTTAGGCTTGTGTGGGTTATTTTGTGTGTTGTGTGTGTGTATGTGTGTGTGTGTGTGTGTGTGTTGTGTGTGTGTATGTGTGTGTGTGTGTGTGTGTATGTGCGTGTGTGTGTGTGTGTATGTGCGTGTGTGTGTGTGTGTATGTATGATTAAGTGTAAGTGATAAAATGTGTGTAGGTGATGAGTGTATGTATGTGTGTGTGTGTCTGTAGTGCGTGTGTCTGAAGTGTGTGTATAGTAGTGTACTTATAGTAATGTATATTAGGTGTTTAGGTTGTTTATTTATTTATGTGCTTTTATATATCTGTTGATGTTCTAAAATATTTTCAATAATAAATTTAGTCAATGTGTGATTTATTAGTTAAAGAAAAGGTGTGTGTTTGTGTGTGTGTGTGTGTGTGTGTTTGTGTGTAGTAAATTTTCTTCAAGTATATTAAAACGTACATCATGTGTGTGTATATATGTTGTATGTCTGTTTATGCAAGTTGCACAATTGTGTATAAGAGCAAGTGTGTGTATAACTTCAAGAGTGGATGTGTGTGTAAGTATGTGTGTGTTGTTCATGTGTACATGTATGTTTGCGTTGATCATGTGTGTATATATATATATACTATTAGATGATAAAACATGTTCTTTGAATGTATATAAAGAGCTTAATTGGTGTGTGTGTATGTGTGTGTGTGGGGGTGTGTGTGTGTGTGTGTGTGTGTGTGTGTGTGTACATGCTAGAAACCCAAGTGTGTATGTTTGATCAGATATGTGCACGTGTAAGCATATTTATTAATTAATTTCTAAATATAAGTATGTGAATACACGTGTGTTCTATAGATATTTGAGTGTGTGTGTGTAACTAAAGGTTTTACACACAGATGTGTAGTTATAATCGATTACATAAATGTGCATAATAATTAGTAAAATGTGTATGGTCTAAAAAAATTATTTTACACACGCTTATTTATCTTTTTATTTTACAATTGCTTTTTTTTTTAATTAAATTTTATTTTCATTATTAAATGTGTAAATATATTCAAACAAATCAATGAGAAAAATTAAGTACTAATACATGCACACACTCATCTGAATTCATACATACAATTTTATATCTTATTTATACGCTTACAATTTATATGTAATTTTATACACACATTTTACATTCACATATTTTATATATAATTTATTTACCTATATTTTTCATACACAGAACTTATCTATCAATCATGCGTACTAAACGATATATGTATACAATTGACAAACACAGATTTATCATACACACAAACAATTATATACGTACAATTATTATACACGCTCACAATTATATACGTACAATTATTACACACACACTTAATTATATACACACATACACATAACTATATACACACACATATAAACATATACAAACACACTTAATTACATACACACACACATAATTATATATACACACACACATAATTATATATACACACACACTTAATTACATACACACACACTTAATTACATACATACACACATAATTACATACATACACACATAATTATACACACACAATTATACACACACACACTTAATTACATACACACACACACACATAATTATATACACACACACACACATAATTATATATACACACACACATAATTATATATACACACACACATAATTATATATACACACACACATAATTATATACACACACACATAATTATATACATACACACATAATTATATACACACACACATAATTATATACACACACACACATAATTATATACACACTGTTATGTTCTAAACTGATAGTAGGGAGCGTTTGAATTACACACACCTAGAATGAGTTTAACTATCTAGGTGTTAACGTGAGTCGATTTAGTAAAATAATTAATATAAAATAATCGTGGAGAAATTTATTAATTTTTTTTGAACTTGTAATAATTTTTCAATACTATATCTTTAAAGTAAATTAGAGTTTTTAGTATAAATAAAAAATGGATATGTGTTTCGTTCAAAGGAGAGTTGTTATATTAATTGGTTTCTTTATGTAAAGTATTGTTTGACTTAATAAAAGGGCAAATAAAAATGTTTTGGATTAAAAAGTTTTGGAAATTATCAAAGATAAATTTAAAGATTGAATTTCACGGAAATAGGATAGGAAAAGATATTTCCTCATTTTTGTTTAATACACCCGTTTTGTGTTTAATTTATTCTTCCATATCCACTGAGTAGGGGTTCTTTCTTTTCTGTTTCTGTTTGTTTCTGTCTATTTGTTTTTTTTGGATTTGTGCGTATATCATCAAATTTTGTTTAATGCTAATGCGGATTGTTTAGATTCGCATTTGAGGTGTGTGTATAAAATAATTCAATTTGTGTTTGTCATTTGTGTAGACTCCTTGAACTTGTGTTTAAGGTTTACGTAAATTAAATTGAATTTATGTTTGGGATTTGTGCAGATTAATTAGGTTTGTGCTTAACATTTATTCTTAAACTTTGTGCTAGAAAGTTTCATTTCAACTAGCAATATTTAATAGCTAGCATGTAGATGTTCTAGAGTGTATGTACACTTATCTAATTTAGATTGTGGGGGATATTACATAGTACCTTATTCGTTAAGCTGTCCTCAATGTTTTTGGCCTCGTTGCCGTCCTCATGACCTAAAGGACATTGTTCACGTTTAGTGTATTGTTTAGCCATGTCTTTGTCTATCTGCTGATTTGCACATATTTTAATTTTTTTTAGCTAGAACTTTTTACACCTTTTTCATAGTTATACATATAGTTATTAGCGTCATTTGGTCTTGGAGCGTTTAGGTTCTCAATTTCATAATAAATATTATATGTCATTATTAATAGCTGCTTTAATTGAGATTTTAGCAGATTATGAGGTAATTTTGGCTACAAGTGTCATAATGCCACTAATTCCTGATTTATTGCCTATCGAGTTTAGATTACTTTTAATACGTTATTGGTAACACTACTCATGATATTTTCACAAAATCGGTTAGATTTGTTGTTAGAAAAGTTAAGAATATTTCTACTCGAGTTTGTAAGAATTTCGGTAATCTGTGTATCTCATGTTTGAATTCTGCGCAAAAAAAAAGTCGAAAGCACCAACGAAGATAGTGGTGTATCATAGACGAAGAAGATAATATGGTCGTAAGAAGCTAAGAGGTAAAATTTTTTTATTTCTAAAGCTCCTAGTAATTATGTTGGTGAAGGTTCTGATTTGAGAGTTCTTTTAACTATTTATAATATGCTTAGATGTCATACTAAGATTACTCAAGCAAATAAACTATTGGATCAGTCTATTTTAAATTTATTTAAACCTGCAAATTTACCTAAAATGTTTAATGGCAATTATATAACTCAAAAAATTTTTTCCCGGGTTTACTCACTGAATTTATAGAAGAATTGGTTGCTATATGTAGATAGAGTCTAAAACCAATTCCTATTAGGGATCAACACAGTATTAAATATTTTACATTTGATATATTACCATTACCTGTTAGCATTATTGAACAACGTGTTGACTTGGTAGTAGCGAGTTCTTCAGTTTTACAACCTACTAAAATACATCTAAAGTAGACTGCACTTAATATACACATTTTTATATCAAACCATAAGTTTAAAGCACACCTAAAATCTAACGCACGTACAAATTAAGAATAAGTCAACTTCACCTCACTTATCAACGCATATACATACACACACAAAGATCTATATATATATGCAAGAATTATGTATCTACACACAAACATTAGCACCACCAATTTAAGCGCATACACCAATTTAGCACCAAGATACATAAATACTAACACTAGCGCTACACCTATTCACTTACACACACACACTAGCCCTACACTTATTTCCACACACACACTAGCCTCGAACCTACTTTCACACACCCACCCTCCAAAGATATATATATACAAAATAATGCTTACCCCTACACCTATTCACACACTCACACAACCTCTACACCTGTTTTTACACACAAGCACAACACTTATTGATGAATTACACCTCGCATAGTGCAAGCACACATAAATATGTATTAAGGTAACACGATTAACACACACTCAAACACATATATATATATATTTACATTCGTGCACATTTCAAATCAAGCTACATGGAACATCCTCTTAAAATATATATAAATATATATGTATGTACAATTTTATAGATACTTACACCCTTGAATATACATATATATAAATCTTATGTTAGTATACACACACATAACATATATGAGACATCCATACCCTTAAATCCACACACATACATACACACACTTACACATACACACTCTCACTCACACACACATACACACATAACTCTATTATAGACATTGTAATCATTGGGTCAAATACATAATCTGTTATACTCTTATATTTACTCACACAAATTGATATTGTTTATATACATCACATAAACGCCCTTTATTTGTAAAAACATACACACACACATACATACACACAGACATACACAAACACACACACATACATACACACATACACATTTCCATATTTATTTAATTTTATTGTCATACATTTCACTCAAGATGGAGTTATCTGATAATATATATTCACAATTATTCAAAGTACTTCTCATTGGAAATTCGGGCGTTGGCAAAAGTTCAATTATACTTCGCTTTGTTGATGAGCCCTTTGAGCCTGCACAGGGGCCCACAATTGGTTAACACACACATATAGTTCAACACTCACACTCACCTACATTTTTCCATACACACATACACACTTTTTTTATATATACACATACACATACTTTTTTCCATACACACATATGGACATATTTCCATACACACATACACACTTTTTCTCTTAGACACACATGTATATTTTCTAACACACTTATACTTACACAATTTTCAATGCACATATACATACACAAATTTCCACACACACATACACTCACACACCCCACACCTTACACACAAACACATATTTGTAGGTGTTGATTTCAAATACAAGATTGTTGAAAAAGGTGATCAAAAATATAAAATTGCTTTATGGGACACGGCTGGCCAAGATCGTTTTAGAAGTTTAACATCAGCGTTTTATAGGGGCTCACATGGAATTATACTTGTTTAGTGAGTACACACACACTATATTGTATATTGTTTTTCACACAAACACTATATTGTATATTGTTTTACACACACACACTATATTGTATTTAGTTTTACACACACACACTAAATAGTATATTGTTTTACACACACATACTATATAGTATATTGTTTTACACACACATATTATATGATATATTGTTTTACACACACACACACCACCATTTTATTATACATTAAGGTGCTGCACAAACACACAAAATTAAAATGGTATTTAAATATATAAGAATTCAATTGATTAGTTTGCATGATATATAATTGAATTAAATCACCATTCTTTGTGTGTGTGTTTACAACTCTTATTTCGTGTGTGTGTATGTGTGTGTGTATGTATATGTGTATGTATGTGTATTTATGTAAATGTGTATGTATGTATGTAAATGTTTGTGCATGTGTGTGCGTGTGTAAATATGTTGTGCACATTAATATGTGTGTGAAATTCATTTATTTTAGCGATTGCACAGATCAACAATCATTTGATGATCTCCAATTTTGGTTAGAAGAGGCCACTCGAGAATGCAACAATCCAAATGTTGAAAAAGTTTTGTTAGCTAATAAAACAGACATGGTTTGTGTGTGTGTGTATACATACAAACGACACCATTACACACACTTTCACACACACACTTCTTACACACATACATACACTTCTTATTCACACTCATTTCTGAGACACACACACTTATTACACACAGGAAAGGCATGTTGTATCAAACTCTTTGGCTGTAAATTTTGCAAGAAAACACGAAATGTTATTTTTACAAGCATCAGCTAAAACACGTTCGGGAATCGATGATTGTTTCAATGAACTTCTCTATAGGGTATGTGTGTATATCCACACAGATATCTTATACACACATTTTCTTACACACATATTCTATCTTACACACACCTTTTGGAGATAATTTCCCTGTATTTAGCAACCTAATGTGCAAATTGTTTCAAAAATTTGATTTTGAAAATTCCTTTTATGCTTGATTACATATATATATAATTATATTTTCACACACACCTAACTCACACACTTTTTACATATACACGTCACCTCAACACACATATATATATATATATATATATATATAGCAAACACTATTGACTACATTTATATTGTTTATGTGTGTGTGTGTGTGTAGATGATTGATTCAAGTAATAAAAATGAATTTCCATACAACTACAATAGAGGCTATGAAAGAAAGGAGCCAAAAAAATCAAATTGCTGTTAATTTGTTGTTATTTTTATTCTTCTCTTTATAACATGCTTAACACTTAATATATGTGGACATATTTAGGCTGTTTAAAATATTTTAAGTTTAAGTAATTTTCCCATACACACACACACATACACACACACACACACACAATTTTTTTGCCGGCACATCTTCACTGCAAAGATAAGTCAATATTATTTAAGAAACATCAAAATTGATATTTCATACCCACTCAAATTTTCACAACTCATTAGACTATACACACTTTTCGTTTAAACGACAAGAAACACGCACACACATATATATATATATATATATATATATGTATAGTTATAGTATATATATATTTATATGTTTATATATATGATATCAATCTCGATTTAAATTAATCCGCCCCTATTACTAATTAGATTACTCTGTTGAATTTCTTTTAGTTTTATCAAACACACACACGCAATCGCACACTATTTTTAACAACGCCAAAAATTATTTATATCTTAAAACAACAAGGAATTTGTGAATTGTGTGTATAGAATTTATGAAGATGTTTATGCTCTTATTTGTATGTGTGTCTGTAAATTTGTGTGTAACTCTATGTGTGGATCACATGTTGATATTATTTTTATTACAATTACTTAAGTATACAAACTTTTTATAAGTAAAAAATCTTTGATACACATTACACATATTTCTACACACAAGAACACTACATATATGTATATATATATATATAACTTATTATATATGCACATTATTCACAAATTTTCCGCACTATAATCATACCTACATAACACAAAACATGATAATATATATATATATTTACATATAATCGACACAAAACATAATTCTTTTTTACAATACATTAAATCCTATACTCATCACACAGATAATGGCACACACACATATATGATGTTACATACGCATATACCAAATTAATTTTATACACACATACAATGACTTTAATATATTACATACAAGCACAATATACAATTTATACACACACATGGAACATAAAAGCAGCTTATTTAGTCACACAACATACATACACATTTATTATTCTACATGTACACACACATGTTATGTTCAATTTTATGCATATAACCAGATACACACATATCAACACATATATACCAATAAATATTTCGAACAAAACTAAAGGATACTCACATAATGTCTGTGAATAACAAATTTTAAACTCCACACTTGGAAAGAAAAGGTTTGGAATTAATCATAAAAAACTGGTTGAAAAATTTAAGCTAACACACAATATTTAACTAGTATAAAAATTACAAATTTTTATGCTAGTAAAAAATTTAATTTCAATAGATGTTGACTGTTAAATATGTGTAACTATACCTATTATAATTACTTAAAAAATTGTCTATGTAACTTTATTATATTTATGTATGAGTGTGTGTGCATGTGTGTTTTTATTAATTAGATTTCTGATTTAATTTAGTATTATTTTCAATCATTGACCTCAAGAAGCTTTGGTTATCGTTGGTGTGTAAAGCTTTAGCAACACCCACCTGAAATTAAAATTAATTATGAAAGTAATTTGATGTCATAACAATACATATTACACACATCATAACTAATATTATTACAAGATATATACCATATGTTTACACACAAAATTGTATAATTGATTTCAATATTTCACAAACACCACATTTTTATATTACAATAAAGTAATCTATAGTTTCCATTACGTATACAATCTCACAATCTAAACACGAAATACATACAATCTACACATATATATATATACCCACTCAAGTGTTTCAATTTTCATCTACACACCCAAACCTACCTACCACCTCACATTCCCCCTCCCCCGCACACACACAACCTCACACAGACACACCCTCACTTACAAACGTCCTTAAACTCAAATACCCTCACACACACACCCCCTTACATACACACACTCTCACACACAAACAACCACACATATATGCAAACATACACATACCATGGATGGATTAACACCATCACCCCGTTTAAAGACGGTGAAGTAATTCTTCATGTAGACAGCTGAGCCTAGGATGAAGGCATGTCCATATTTTGAGGGTACATCAATTTGCATATAGCCTGGTTTACACACATTATCTCTCCCTCTAACCATATATTGTGAAGGTTTAAACTCTATAGTGAAATCTTTAATTTTGTAGATGATTGTAGGCATTTTTTCATCCATTGATTCTGTGTCTTTACAGTCAGTTCGAGGTATATTTTTTATAATTTTATCAAAGTCAGTTTGTGGGGCTGTATTGAAGGATGTGCCACTATCAAATATCAAATAACTCTTTTCATCACAACACACTTTGGTGTTTCCTACCCAAATTTCATCAAGTTCTGTCTCCCAATAATGTTCTCTAATAACAGGAATCATTTTTATTTCACCCTCATAAAACTTTTTATTTACGCCCCCAAGGAAAAGTGCTGAAACCTGTTTTTATATAGGAAAAAATTTAGGTAAGGATATGTGTGTAGGTGTGGTGGCGGGAATGGTGGATGTGTGTGGGGAGGCGGGAGCTGTGGATGTGTGTGGGGAGGCGGGAGCTGTGGATGTGTGTGGGGAGGCGGGAGCTGTGGATATGTGCTTGGGGAAGAGTAGATATGTGTTTGGGGAAGAGTAGATATGTGTGTGGGGAGGAGTGGATATGTGTGTGGGGAAGATAGTTGGTGTATATATGAATGTGGAAATTATGTGAGTGCATAGAGGTGCATTTATATATGTGTTGATTCAAATAGGGTGGAATATTTTTCTGTATACTTATGTGGGATATATTGGATAATTGGTGTAATAAGTATGCCTTGTGTGTACAACTTAATTCCAAAATTTCGCTAGTGTATTTAGCTATCACTTATTATATATATATATATATATATATATATATATATATACCTGTGATGATTTGGAGACGTAAAATGAAAATTCATTATTTTTAAGTAAGTTTTGTTTGATTAGATTGTCATAAAACGGTGTATTTCCAGTAGAGCTCATATCTGGGAAAGCAAGCCCAATTATACCTTCAAAATTTATATCCTGTGTTTAATAAATGGTGTTTGTATTTAATTTAAAATACAAATACAAATGGGTCTTATGTATATGTGTGCCATTCAACCAGCTAATCAATTATTAGATAAAGCTTGATGCTAATACTAACTCGATGAGTCTCACAAAAAAGTTATAAGTAAACATGCAAATTTCATCTCATTCAATAGATTCACATAGTTTATCTAAACCATACAATAGGAATTCAATAGGCTCTATATGTTTAAAAATGTGTAGTGTTTACCTCAAATATATTGTTTGTGTTAGAATTGGCATACTCGTGCTCAATGAGACCAAAGGATTGATTTTTAACGTTAACATCTCCTAATTTGATGTTGTCAGTCCCCACACTACCCTTAATTTTACCAGTGCCAAACTGTTCGCACAATCAGGATTCAGGTGAGTCATAAATTATCAAACACACACTAATGTGTGTCTATAAGCATGTGTTCTTAACAATAAGTAATGGGTTGATATATTGAATATAAAATTCTCACCGTTATATCTAATTGTAACTTTGGGCTTTTTGAAACATAAGTCGTTGATTTTGACTTGTCAAAAGATCTTACATTTTTGCACGTTTTGTCAGTACATTCAGAGTCGACCACCCAAAGGTTTCTAGATTTACACACATAATGATATTAGAAACATAGTGTAAATATATATATATACACATTATAACTTAGGAATAGCTATTGCTCAGCACAGAGCATTATGTTGATAAACTCAAAATGAGCTACACACATGATTTTGTTATCATAGAGTTCATTAAATTATTATTGTATAGTTCCATTCTTTTATTAAATATATATTTTCAATTCAATTTATAGGGCAAATTTAAGATAATAAAATTGAATTAATAACTTACGTGCTCCCTGTATCAAAGATGGGATGAATATATTGTGGTGGTGTACCTATACCAATTACTCCAACATATTGACTCTGAGATATAAGAAACGGTATATCAAGAGAATGTATACATGTGTGTAACGATAAATACAAATCATCAAATAAATATCAGATTTATTACTATTAAATGATCACATAAAACAAGAGTTTAAAACTATATGACATATACCAAACAACAATGATAATGGATTTAACAAGAATAATGGATTTCTAGTTTGAATATTGATTCATTCACTGGAGACAAGTTATTATGTTAGCCATTTAAAGTATTTGTGTATCTGTTATCCTAACTTACATCTTTGAGTTGAACTATAGGCACAGAAATCCCTTTACCATCAGCTTCAGGTGCATAGTCCAAAATCTTGTTGTGTGAAGATATTTGAGACTGGTAATTGTTTCGGTTTAATTGGTTTTTTAGGTAACGGTTGGAATGGTATATTTTTTTTGATAACTCGATTCCTCCACTACCTGAGTAAGCCAAACGATTGCTACCCATTTCTACATAAGACTCTGTATCATCCGCATGTTGACCATGTCCATATCCTATGCTCCCGAAGGGACCAGCACCTCTATAAGCAAACACTTTTTTGCCTTGGTTAAATAGATCATGATTGGTTTCCAACATTGCGAATGAGGCATCCTCACTCGACGAGCTATCCCTATTCATTGGAACCAGCGGTAAAACATACTGCAATTAGATATAGAAAGAATATTGAATTAGTGATTTTCCCATTTTAAAATGGTAATATGTGTGAATCTACAATGCTTGATTGTAGTTTAAAGGAATTCAAAGTATCAAACAACAGCATATGCTTATACTAAACACAGATATCGCTACTTAATTAAATTATTTTTGGCTAGAATGTTAGGTACCATCAAAACCTATATCTAGTAAGTGTTTTTATTTTCCTATTTCTAGTAGATATCTAGTAATCTCTTAAATTTTTTCGAGTTGCCAATTTCTAATACAAAGTACATCTTTGGGTAATAGAGCATAAAGTCTTAGTGAAGTGTACTCAAAGTGTGTATGATTCAGCTTTTTCTAAGTTTGTGGGTTAAGTTCATATTATGTCGTTCATAATAACATAGCTAATTATAAGTAACATAATAGAATCTAACTTTATTTTCTATTTCAGAAAAATTTTACATTTTTCTAAATATAGATTGTATGATAATACGAAACTTTTTCTTTGATTCGAATGATTATGCTTCGAAAGCACATTTAGTAGAAAAAATGACCAAAGGGAGAGAGCAAACATATTCAAAAGAACTGAATAACTCTCTGTAGTATATTTATCATGGTAATCTGTAGAGGCTAACTTAATCTTATTTAAAATAATTGAAATACGTACCGCTTCATTTGTTTCATCTAATGTGTACGTAGAAAGAGTTTCGAGGAAATTTGCTGATTCTGGCTGTTTATTGTTATTTGTAGAAAAGTTGTCTGATTTGTTCAAGTAGTCCGATTCCTCTTCCCTATTAGACTTGCTTAGTTCATGTGGTGCTTGTGAATCATTTGATTGAGCCTGCAGCTGAGAATGGGTATTTGTGCGATGAGCAATGGTGCTAGAATAACCAAGCATAAATATTACTATTATGGATAGTGCTGTGCTCATGATTCTGGGATTTGGTTGAATAACTTTGAACAGTATAGACTTTTGCACCATTTCTGGGACTAGTTTGATTAATTTGAAGTATGTATTGGGTTTATAAATTCAAAAGCCCACAAGAGAGTTATGACGATTTATTTAGTACAGGATAGCTTGATAATTTATTGAATTTATAAAATCTCCCTTATTGAAGAAATTTACTTAGCAATCTCACAGTTTTAGCTACTTGAGTTTAATAAGTTTGCCTCAATCAAATAACACTAATAATTTAGTACATTCCATCTGTGTATAGATAGAGTAGTTGAGGACTCTTTGTTATTTTTAAAGTTTACCCACGGTTGAATACTCTAATTTGGTTTCACGTCAATGAATTTTTATTTGAAAGAGCGTCGAAAGCATTTTCAAGCTTTTAGTATATAGTATATTGAATGAATTTTGCTTGAGAAAAAGAATAACTTTTCATTCGCTACCATATATTCGCTCAATTTCTGTACACAAGCTTTCTGGGCCTAAATAAATTTGTGAAAAAATAAGCTTGAACTTTTAGTTGGTCTATGAATTGCAAAGGCTTATATATGAATGTAGTTTAGAAATCTCAAAAATTCAAATCTTACACCGCGATTACAATAAAAAATTTCAAGTTTTGGAAAGAGGGTTGTGCATGATTAAATATTGCAAGTTTATACCAAATTTTACTCTAATTGGCTAATTCTGGGTACTTATTTTTATTTTATTTAAAAATCAGTGTTACTTAATATACTGTAGCACAATTCATTAAGATTAGTTCTATGTATAACTAAGTTTAAAATTTAATTTATTCTAGTATAACTAAAAATTAATTAAGCTGCAATACGTAATGTTTGAAGACTAGAATACAAGTAAATAACTAATGCATAAATGTATTCTTAATTTTTATTTACATTAGAGTAGAATATAAATATAGTGAAAAAATTCATCAGCGTATTTTTCTGAAGTAAATGTGGGGAGTTAACTTATCTAATTTTCACTAACAGAGCACTGTATACATGTATATTTATAAATGTTTTTCAAATTGAATATTACTACACTCAAAGTAGATATTTTTATTAATTGTGAAGCTAGTTAGCTTATTCGAGCATCATTCTGGTTACAATCTAAACCCCAACAACTTAAATTGCAATTGATGAAACATAGCTATACTAAATTGCGATTTAGCATTAGAATATAAATTTGGATTTCAAAATTTCTTATACTTCATGTTTTTGAGTAGTTCAAGTTATCCACAAAGATCGAAATACGTAAGAGAATATAAAGTCTGTTTTGGAAAGATACAGTTTTAAAACTTGAAATCATTGTGGTTAAGATCTGTATGTGTAAAAAATAAGGAATGAATATTAAAAAAATTTCAAAGGCAATGGTGTATGTAAATATATTTAAATAACCTCTTGTTATGCCCTAGATCAAATATGTACTTTCAATAAATGTATTCAGCTGAGTCTTGATTTTTCTGAAAGATTCTTAAACAAGTTGTGAATATCCTAATTTGTCAAATTTTAGAAAATAATTACATAATAAACAACAAATCTTAGATTATTAGCTCTTTAGAGAGTCCTATAGAGCAACCATTTCCAATCAAAAAATGGCAATTTAAGTGCTTCATGAAAAATAAAATTTACAAAATAAGAAGAGGTTTAGATACTATGCTGATATTTGATATGTTAATTTAAATAGAATATCCCATGAATATAACCTAATCAATTATTTTATTACTAGGGAGCATGAGATGTGTGAACTCAAATTGTTGAATAGTAGCCTGCCTACATTTTCAGAATTAACCCAAATTAAAGTTTTGGCATTAAGACGAAAGCAGAAATCGCTTGTGAACTCTTGCTTAGTTAAAATATTTTTTTGTCAATGGTTTTAACTTCGAATTAACAAGTTTATAGTTTGTAAAATCGTAAAATTTGTGTTAAGTAAAATGTTATAAAACTAGAAGTATTACGAGAGTAACTACACTCTAAGCAACTCAACATTTCCCTTTTTTATCACTTTTTTGTTGTTTTTACTAGTACAGCACCCAAACTATGAAATCACATTTAGGCACTCACATACGAGTATATGTATATATATACACACCGGCATCCACACATACTAACACCTATACATATATGTGGTTAGGTATGCACACTTAAATTAATAAAAAAATAAATAAATAGATAGATTGACTCCTCGTATACATATGCACAAACAAACACAAACACAATCACAATCACAAACACAAACACAAACACAAACACAAACACAAACACAAACACAAACACAAACACAAACACAAACACAAACATTGATTTAAGCTAACCTAGTTACAACAAACACATACATATACAGAGATTAGAATATGGGTAAATACATGCATGCACACCCACCTTCAAAAAAAGACGTAACCCCACACATATTGGCCCATGCACATATGCACGAACACCTAAATCAAACACATATTTATCCTTACATATACACTGATATACATACACTGAAAACGCGTAGCAATATTGGTAAGACTTTATTGGTTACCAAGGTGATTAGTAATGCGTACACATCCCTAGCAACACGGACATTATGATTATCTTTCTTAACCAAAATATAGTAACCAAATCTCTTGACTAATCTTACAAGCCAAGTTTTATTGACCAATAGATGACCTTGTGATAGCATAGCCATTTATTGTTAATTACATCACACACGTATTAGATAAAATGCACACAAGCAGCTTTTTGTGGTTAAGCACAAACTAGCAAATCACATAAAGTAAAAAATGCTAATTAAACTTAAAATCTACACCCGCATACTTTCTCCCACATTCACACACCATACCTAAAGCCACAGTATTGCCAATCTATCTCCACATCTCCACAACAACCCATAAACATCGTAACAGACATAAGCACACAATTACATACACAGATTCAACACACAGACTCAGCTCACAACCCACAATACACATCCAACCAACACACACAGACACACAGACCTACATATATATATATATATATACATAAACACACACACATACACATACACACATACACGCACACACACAAACACACATACATACACAAACAAACATACACACACACACACACACATACACAGACGTACACACATACATACATAAATACATAAACTCACACGCACATACATAAACAAATACACATACATACACATTCGTACATACACACATATTCCCAAAACGTAGATAGCCTCAACAATATTTTGAGTTTAAAGACTTGAATTCATTCATTACCTAGTTCTGCTAATTCATATATCAAATTACACAAATGTGTAAATGATATACACACAAATCAACATATTTCTTATAGTACACTCAAGTCAACACGAAACCTCCAAATAATGATTCCTTTACTAAGGCCTATATAACATTGGGACCCACAGTTTACACATTCCCCTCTGATACTTAATAAGGCTCACACAGGCCAATAATAAGGCTCATAATAACAGCTCACACTGAGTTAAATTTGCAGATACAACAACAAATGTGAGTTTTTAATTACACATTGTTTAATTCGATATTTTGGTGTGTGTATGACTAGAAACCTTATACTTGAAAGGGTAGTGAACTCAGTTCCTACAACTAAATTTAAACTTTGAATTTATATATTGGGTTTGCGAAATTGTGTACTTTAGCAACTTAAACTATATCTTAGAGAAATTACTCACTAATCCACATACACTCAAAACGTTATATAGCTACATATGTAATCATATACACTAAAACGGATTAACACATATAGACCATCACTCTCTAACATGCACGTACATACACACACATACATATAAGCACATAAACACACACATACACACTTAAGCGCACATACGCACACTTATGTACGCATAAATGAGTTCATCTTTATAAACTACACCCATTCAACTTGCACATCCCTTTTGATTTATTAAATGTGTGTATAGTGTAATAAAATTCACATTCTAAACAACAATCAACCTCAATATAAAATATACACACATCACAAACCAATTTTTACACACAACATCGATTTGATGGAAAAATGGCGATGAAGAGGGAACAGGAAAAGGAGTCATGGGAGTCTATTTGCCTACAGGTAACACTCCTTAGACACACCTTGATTTGATTATGTTTACACACACAGCCTACTTTAAACCCTTTCTTACCTTTGAATTACAAACTACACATTATTTTTGCACACTAAATACTATTTTTACACACTACACACTATTTTTACACACTACACACTATTTTTACACACTACACACTATATCTACACTCGAAAACTATTTTTACAAACTACACACTATTTTTACACACAATTTTTATACATTGTATTATATAATATGTGACAGTTTCTATCATTTGCTTTGTGTGTACACCTTTTATGTATATTATCCTTGGTGTATAACTTATTCCCTTTTCATTTTGGGCTGTGTGTGCCTTATATGTATATGATCCTATGTGTGTGTCAATGTGTGTGTGTGTGTCCATGAGTGTATTTATAAATATATGTATGTGTTCAAGTGTGTGCATGTTAATGTGTGTGTGTGTCCATGTGTGTATGTGTGCGTATTAAAGTGTGTGTATGTGTGTCCATACGTGTGGTTGTGTCCATATGTGTGTGTGTATCCATGTGTGTGTAAGTATAAATGTGCATGTGTCCAATCTTTTGTATGTGTGGGTGCAACAATACTTATAACATGTATGTAACAGTGCTTAAAAAAATTAAAGGCTAATGGCTACGCCTATGTTTTCCAAGACCCAGTTTTGAAAGCACCTGAAAATGAACTACCCGAAGCTATCAAAGAGCAATATAGAAAAATTATTAAAAAGCCTATGGACTATCAAACTGTTGAAGTGTGTACCTATTTTACATATTTATATATGCATTGATACACATATATAGTGATGTATAAGGAGGGTATTGGTGCGATTGACAAGTGTGTAGATGTTTTACACATTCAGATACATATATTTTAGTGTGTGCAGGTATAAGGAGGGTGTTGGTGTGCTTTGGATGTGTGTATATATATAATAAATTTTATTCAGCTTGTGTGTGTAATCAAAACCTTTTATATAATATTTTTAATTCATAAGTATAAGATGAGCACATCCCAATACACCGAGCCACAAGAATTCAAGGCTGATATGGATTTGGTAACAATTTAAAACATACTAAATTATTCCTAATAAACACATAGAATAATAAATCTTAACAATATGTATATGATTGATACATACACACACATACCAGGCCCACAGTTATACTCACCATCTTATTATACACACCTCATTTATCCTAAATGATTCATATATATCCAACTCACTCTTGTAACACCACACACATATTCATCTATTGAGTATACACAACGTTGAGTTTATGTATACACTACACATTACATACATTAGCATCTATTTAACACCTACACACACATTCATACTACATAATTCCAGATATACTATAATTGTATGTTGTTCAATCCTGACTCTGGGACTAGTAAATGGCTACACCAAGCTGCCAAAAAAAATATGGAAGTTTTTGAAAAAATGTGTGTAATATTTCAATGTATATACACACCTTAATAGCTTTCAAATCTACATATTATGAACCTTAAATAGATTCTTAAGCTCACACATGTCTTTCAATTGCTTCAATTTTTACTCCCTCATCAATACATCAATTTTACACAATATAAATCTTAAACACCCTCAAATATATAATTATATATATTATCTATTTTGGGTTGTTACATACACAATAATCAATTAAACACTATATTCTAACTTGTTTATATCTTCTTATTTAGTACACACTTTAACACATCTTTGAAATCACATCTTACTATTTTTGAGATTCTTTGAGAAGTATATACACACTCGCAACAACTAGAAAACACTACTACACACAGTACTTCAAGCCGTACATACACACTATAGATACTACACAATCATGATTCTCGTATTATATGTACACACTATAACTACAACATATCTACAAACACCTTTCAGATGGTCTAAACAATATCAAAAAGCTATGGAACTATTTCAAGTTTCAAGGGGGCGCAAAGGTATGTAAATTAGTATTACTAGTTGTGACTGATATATAAATATATATACATACCCCCCACACACCATACACACTCACAAAACATACACCCCACCCCTCCAATACACGTTACAACAGATATACATCCCCCTAACTTTGATATTGCACCAAAATTTAATTACACACATATATACACTCTTTGCAGTGACTAAACACTCTCTCACACACATGCACATGTCCTTATATGCATGCACACACACACACACGCACATACACATACATACACGCACATGCACACACACACACACGCACATACACATACATACACGCACATGCACACACACACACACACACTTACACACACCTTTTATCCTTAGTAAAACGAGGTCCTACACAAATAAAACATAAAATAAAACACACCACCCCAAAGGCCACCACCACACACGACTTAACAGTTACACCTACACAGGTCCTACCCACCGATGAGGTGTGTGTGTATATATTATGTGTGTTTGTATATATATTATGTGTGTGTATGTGTATATATTATGTGTGTATGTATATATATTATGTGTGTGTGTGTATATGTTATGTGTGTGTATATATATGTTATGTGTGTGTGTGCATATATATCATGTGTTCGTCTGTATGTATTTATTTTACGCCTCCTGTATGTAAATATTATATATATGTGCGTGTTTATTATATATCTTTGTATATGTACATTACATATCATGTGTGTATGGGTATGTGTGAATATATATAATGTGTGTGTTTGTCTGTGTGTATGTGTTATGTGTACGTGTGGATATATATATTATGTATATATATATATATATATATCTTATGTGTGTGTAGCCCCCCCCACCCACATTCAAGATCACATCCTCCTATACTGCTAAAGATCTCCAAAGTGAACAAAATTTAGTTGATCTGCAAATACCAAATTCATATGAACAGACAAGTGGTTTTAACTATAATTCAGTAGAGCCTCCTTTACTTAATACGTAAGTTTAACACACACACACACACACTCACACATTGTGTGTGTGCCTTAGTCTATGTCTTGTTAAACTATCTAGATACTCATTCAGACATATTTACATAATTCTTAGTAGATCTATTCTACCTATTTCGAAATTATAGTTTGAAACGCATATATATATATATATACATGTGTGTGTGTTTGTAATTACACTCCTTTACATATGTGCGTGTTTGTAAATATTTGTAGTAATCAAATTGAAAAATTTAGGATTGAACAACCAGATGACAATCAGGAGGATGGGTTAGATATTGCTAGTAATAATGAAACTATAAGCTTAGCTATTGATATAAACACACATGAACAAACACAGAATGGACAGGTATACTATAATATACACACACTGATAGTAAACTACTCACACACACACTTATAGCGAAACACACAAAGTGAATTACATAACACACAGAGTGAATTAAACAACACACACAAAGTGAATTACACAATACACACTATCAGATAATGAATTACTCATACACTTACACAAAAAGTGAAGTATACAATATATACACAATATACACACATAATAAAAGTATATGCACAATATACAGACATAACAAAAGTATATGCACACTATACAGACATAATAAAAATATATGGACACTACTCACACATAATAAAAATATATACACACTATACACACATATAAAAATATATAAAGGGCTTGAATGTAAAAGGGAATTTTTTCATTTTTATCTAATTATGATGTGTACTTTGACTCTGTGGATGAATTTAATAACATATTATAATTTACACACATTAATTTGTGTGTGTACAACCTCATTTTGAGTGGATTGTAATTATATCTATATGTGTATATTTATATTTATAACTAATACGGGGTGTGTGTGTAATTATGGTATAATGTTTTAGTGTCTATTTCGTATATATGATAAATGTATAAACATATCATGAAGTATGTGTGTAAGAGTACAATGTGCGTGTTTATCTAGCATAGATAAAAAATGCGTAAACCTCTTAATAAGTACACATATTCGAATTATATTAACAGGCATTAACTGAACAATTTAACATATCCGAAAATCCCCCTGAAATAACACACAGCATAGTTCTAAACCCTTCACTTTATACTTATGGTAATCATCATAATGTGTGTGCACAAGTGTGCTGGGATGTGTGTATATACATATTAATTTTGATGGATGTGTATGTATAGATATTTAGATATAACTGAACATTACTGTGTGTAAGTTTAGGTGAGAATAATTATATTTGAATGAGCATCGCTTCAAGTCTACAACCTATAAATGTGTATACATCTAACTATACACTACATGTGCGTAAAGAACATATTTTTGGTTACTACTCCCCAACTGTGTATACATATTCTAATGGAATCACACACACTTCTTTACTTAATTTACAATTGAATCCACACACATTATACATTTTATGTGTAGAGAACAAAGCACATCAGTTCAATCCCATTAATGAGAAACACTCTAAAAAGGGTAAGAAGAAACATAAGAAGAAAGGTTCATACCATGGTCAAATAGAGGATATACATAAACCCACACATAACTTTATATTCAACCCAAATGATACAAGTTACACACAGCCCAAACACCAAACCTACATACATAGGCCTGAGAATCCTCTAGATGATAAACCAGGTTATTTAATACCTGTTAAATTATTATATTTAGTGTGTGTCACAACATATGGGATTTGAGCTTACACACACTTCTAACTTACTTATACATACCCTAGATACACCAATAATTTATTTAAAAACACCAATACACCATAAAATTATACAAACCCTACACAACCCACTAATTAACTTATACACATTACCCCCAAACAAATTTCTTTAAATGAGTGTTAACTGTATCTAATGTATGTGTGTATATTTAATTAAATTTGATAGATTTTAATGTTAAAAGAAGTGACTCTGGAGCTTTGGACTATGGTGGTTACAACACACAATCTCTATCACATAGTCAATCAAATACTCAAGATTTTACACACATGATGGGTGAAATTAAGAGCCTACCCAAAAAAAATGTATAAAAACACACACTACCTATATATCGAGTCATAAAATTTTTGCTGATTTTTGCTTCACACACACATATTACACAACCCGTATGAACTCTCATTAAACCTCACACACGCTTGATTATGTATACTTCTAACATATTTTATTTACACACACACACACACACACACACACAATCAACCCATTAATCTTATATATCTCAGGAAAAGGTTGACCCGCTTGCTATTTGGAGAACACCTTTACCCAAACGGCCTCTTTCAAAGGTGACCAATGTGTACACATCTATTTTACACACACACACAAAGATTGCACAATTCAAAGCTCAAAATTTTTATATGTTTATCTACACCCATCTACACATATAAAATACATTTCAAGCCTCAAACTCAAAAATATGATATAATTCATCAATCTCTCAGACAATATAAATTATATATATATATATATATATATAATTATACACGTTTATTAAGCTGATTCAACCATTTCTTTTTTGTAAATACAGTTTTTTAGATCCAAACAAGAGGATGAGAGTGAAGATGAGCTACTAAAAGAACAAATTGAAGTAAATTTACACATAAGAATTAATCTAAATTATTATATACACACTTTCTTCATTTACACATATGAATTCATATACACACACACTTTCTTCATTCACACATATGAATTCATATATACACACATTCTTCATTTACAAACATATTCATTTATATAACTCTTCAATTACACAAAAATTGATTACACACACATTAATAAATATATACAAACATCAGAATTTAGCCAATAGCTATAAGAAGCGCCTCCTACACATCTTGACAACATCTACTCACTCACCTAGTACTATTACTACTAAAGAGCAATCTCAACACATCGACTCAGGCAATAAGAGTAACATTGAACACACACATGAAACACAGGATATACACACACACACCATAAAAAAATTCTCAGCTTTTACCCTAAAAGAAGCACACACAGGTGATAAGGGCCCTAAAATACCTTCAATTTTTTACTCACTTGAAGATGATTTATCTGGAGAACCCTCTATCAACCCAAATAGAGACATAACAGATTCACACACACACATAGCCAACATAGATCCATCCAAAGATACAACAATTGACACACACACAGACACACATATAAGTATGCTCCTGGAAGCAATGACATACACACCTTCAGTACAATCAACTGAGGATACACACACATCAACAACTAATAAGGAGTTGTGTGTAAACCCATCTTTAGAAAACTCCATGTTTAAAAATTTTATACAAAATAAATTCATCAAACCCTCTGATGATAATCAACATATATCACCCTCAAAACCTCTACCTCATCTACAAATTTATTCTTTACCCCTAAACAAAACACTAGACCCCTTGTTCCTCCGGACGTAAGTTTTATACATGTGTGTATGCGGGTGAATGTGTGTATGTGCGTGTATGTGTGTGTGTGTGTATGTGCATGTGTGTGTGTGTGTATTTGTGTGTTTGTATGTTGTATATTTCGTTTATTCACCTGCACATGTTTATCTTGGTCCCTAGCTTGAATAATTTGTTTATATATATTTTTAGAGATACATACTAGATTAATTTTGTGCTTATATGTTTTCAGGATGAAACAAATTGGATTCGAAGAGTTACACAGCCAGGATGGTAAATTCTTAGTGTTTTAGATAATATTTCACACTATTTAATTTTTACATATTAAAAAAAATGAGTGGAATCATATTTATATCCACCTTTAGTAAGTATAAATATTCTACCTAAATAATAAACCTACAGATAATACACATGAAGAGTTTAGTATAAAACTCAGCCAAGTACACACACAAAATATAAGATTCAACTTCTTCAATTCGACACGTTCTACACATGAGGTTACAATGTTTACATATTATATATTAATTATTAAATTTACTTAACATAGCTTTTATCTATTTCGCTAATGCCTCACAAATACTCACACATTGTAATTTCACACACATATGAAATCAAAGCCACTATAACACTCACTTTTTATTCGACACACTTTACTCTTCACTATGTGCGTTTTTTACACCGCAAAATGGCCTATAAAATCATCCACATATATCTAAGCTATTTGTTCTTTTTACATACTTCATTAGATGCCTAAATTAGATGATGAACTGCTAACAACTGTTAATTACACCACTCTCAAATTAACTGAATTACACACTACAAATGACAACTGCCCATTCAAACAAATCGAGTGCAATGCATATATAAAGGAAGAAAATGAGTATACGAGCACAGAACTTTCAGAGATAGGCTCTGATAATATACAGACAGAACCTAACCTTGATTTTAGCTTCAATTTAAGATCCAGGAATTGGCTTATTTAGTAAGTTTATATATGTGTGTGCATCTTTTTTTAACAATTCTAACAATATTTATCTTCATTCAATAGTATTTACTAGTAATATTTGCTTACACATAGTTTTGAAATGCTAATAATATGACATACATACTAATTCACTTTAGCAAATTAGTCGAATCATTTAAAGAAGCAAAAGAAAAATTTAAACACCAAGGAAATAGGATTATAGGCCACCCTGATTATCTCAAAATAAGAATTATCTTATCTAAGCTCAATGACTTTTTCCAGTTCGAAGGGCCTATTCATTACTCAAAGGTTAACACACGACTTACACACACTTTATATTCTCACCAATCCAACTACATATAAACCTATCAAAAATACACCTGATTATGATTATATAGTGATATCTATAGTATAATAAATGTGTTTGTTTTTTTGATTCTAGGGGCATGACTTTTATTGGCATCAACATATACAAACATTAGAAATACCCCTAACCAATTCTCCCTCCCTAATAAGCGTTTTAGAAATACATTTACTACACAGGCACAAACTCAAGAAAGTATATTTAGACAAATGTAAAAGATTGGTCATTTCATTTGATAATCATCTTAGCACATAACAACACTCGTAAATTTATTTCAAACTTATTAAAAATTCAAAATTGTAAAGCAAGCTCTAGATGAGTTTGGTCTATATGGTTGAAATTATAAACAAGATGAGATGAGGTTAAGAAATTTTATATCCAAAAAATTATACTTTAATTAGGCAGTTATATATGTGTGTTTCCTACGAATAATGTATTTTAGAAAATTTATATTTTGTAATATATTTATTCAAGTATGTTTGTAATACCCACTAAAATATATTTCCAATGTTATATAAAAACTATGTTTAATATATTATTCGCATTACACCCACAAACCAATAAACCAAGGATTAAATGAGATGTAAAGATTTGTAATTTTTGAATTACATTAAAATCATAAATTATAAACAATTTACGACCTCATGACTGCTCTACTCATTTGAGTTTTTGGTTCACTCACACACACTTTGACAAATAAGCTTGATTGTTTTAGCATTCAGAATCTTCAGTAATGATAGCTTTACGTGGTTCAATACCATTAATAGAACACTCAACTCCACCATGCTGACCTAAATAAGAAAAATTCGTTATTATTGCATTAATTACCCATTAAATGCATATCAAAAGCTACTAAAAACTTTTTAAAGCATACACAAAGTGTATTGATCATTATCGATCGATTTTTATGGGTACCTTTATGCTAACATGTGTATGAGTATTGGTTTATAAATATTGGTGTATGGATATTGGTTTATGAATATTGGGTTTATCTAAGAAAGCAATGGTATGGTTTCTCGTACTAATAAATATGTTTTTCTAGTTGCTGGTTGATTACGTATTTTATTTATTAATTGTGAATAGATGTGTGTATCTAATTCAAAGTGATGTATATATAATTCACTAACCACTACGAATAATTGATCTTTTACGAAATTTTCGTTTATTTTCACACTTAGTCCAATCAGTCCAATTCGATATCTGACAGTCAACCTAAAAGAGTTTGGAACAAGTGAAAGTTTATGATATTTTTGATGAAAATTTATCTAAATTATAATTTTAATTAAATATTTACACATGTAATTTAAACATATTAGACATCTACCTTCTCTGGCTCATGTTTTTTACACAAGTAAAAATCAGAATCCATACAATTTCTAGCTACATGAGTGACATTAGTATTACTCCTAATGAGTGTCGGATCCAAATAGTTTCCTATAAATTTTTAGCCGTGGATTTCATAAGATTTAGATAAATTACATTCATTTTAATCAATATTTTTATTGAGCATAATGTAAAAGAAAATTTTTTCTTTTGGTGGGCTACACAAATCAAGAGCTAGTCGACTAATAAGGAAATATATACATATTAAAATAGTTTCAAATTATCGACATAATTCAGCAACTTTCAGATTAATTAAAATTAAATTTAATAAACTTACCAGAACCAAGACTAACATATTCGACATTTGGCTCAGCAGATGTTGCGTTGTTTTTACACATGATTTGTAATTCATAATCAATGTAAATAATTGAATTTTTGAAGCCAGTATGTGGGGAAATATCACATAGTGCTTTTAACCATGGAGCTGTGTCTGAGAGATATATTTGACTTTCAACATCCTGCCAATTACATAGAATGTAGCCTTTTGGACATTGACACCTAATTGATTAAGGTATACACATTTTATGTAAGTGATATAAATTTATATACCAGTTTTACAGATAAACACAAAACTGTAATTATAAGTACCCACACAAGTGATTGTTTAGGGAAGCTAATTGACTCTTAAGATTCTCCTGAACACTAATTCACCACAAAAACCAATTAATTATTTACAAACATGTTATTAGAATAATTTATATTATACCTCCTTTTATACTATAGCTATATTTATTTTCGAAATCTAAATTTTATTGAATAGTTATATATTCTATAGCATATTCAATTTTAAGTGCATGCAAAAAGGATTAAAACTCCAAATACATTTACTTGTATAGAGAATTTTCCAGATACAACTACAATAAGAAAAATTCTTTTTATTCAAACTGAGTTTTATTTAAATTTATGCAAATAACTCACTCTGATTTAGACCCTTCTGATGCTTCCATTATTATACATTTTTCCGTTGTGTCAGTTGTACTAGTTGAAAATAATTTTTGATATGAATGTGTGTGCTGATTTGTTTCAATTAAATTTTTTGCACGATTAACTGATCTGAAACAGTCTGCTTGTAAGAATAGCATAAAGACGAGTAAGAATACAAACGACTTCATCTCTCCTACTTTTTCTATATATATGTATATTTAAATCAACTTAAAAAATTGTTTATGAAATGTGTATAGATATTCTGTACATATATATTTATTTGCACTGCAATTGTTTGAAATTTAATTTATCATAACCTTCCCTATAAAAGTAAATACATAATATGTGCCTTATATTAATAAACGATTTGAAAATGTGATGATATGATAATTGAATGATTCCTTAGCCGATCAAAATTTTACCCAAATAGAATCAACTACAACAATTATTATCACTCACGAACAAAAACCTTAAAACTGAAAAAAAAAACCTAAAAGCTCAAAAATGTTCAAGCCTCTATATCATCATGTATGAGCATAGAATTTAACAACTTAACACAAATAACTAAATCAAAATATTACGAAAATATTATTTTTTATGAAGATTATAATTTTGTTAACCCTTATTACATATTTTATATAAACATTAAATAATGCAAATGCAAGTTTTATTGTTAGTTTTAAATTTGAATTGAACTTATCAAACTGTGAATTCCATCTATACTAGAAATGCCAATAAAATTCAATATATGAAAGTAAGCATTCTATAAACACTTTAATAATAATGTTTGTACACAAAACTACATAGGTGCTCTAAGAAATTGTAGAAATAGTAACAAATATATGTTGTTCATATATATAATTATATAATTAGCACAACATTGGTTAGATATATGTATAAACATTGAATATATATAGCTGATATATATGTACAAACTCAGGTGTATTAGTTCACTCCAATGAGAATATTTTCATCGATTGCACATACACTAATCTTAAAAGGTGCTTGATGAGCTCTGCTCCAATTTACTCATTTCATCTGATAACTTTGTGTGTTATAATACTATTTAAACAAAAAGGCTTTGATATATTGAAGCATTTAAATTATAAATAGCTAGTAACTCAATAATCGAATAATCAGCTTTCTTTTTTATGATAGAAAATGATGACTTTTATTTACCTATGGTGCTTATAAGCTGTTATCCGCATTCAAAAGCTTATTTAACTACTATATTTATGAAAATACATAATATGTTATGATGTTTTAAGATTTGATGAATTATATACATAATTATTGACTATCCTAAATTTGAATAATAACAATTAAACAAACTATATATATAAAAAATTAAATGTTTGTTTAAAATATGATTTATTTAGTACATCAAATAACTTAATAATTAAGTAACAAATTAAGTTAGAACTTTTTAAGACCTATGCTTATGAGCTAATTTTATTGTTTTACGCTGAATCAGAATAACTCATCCTCCTGGTAGTCTAATGAACATGTTTAATGTAAATTCTATGCCAATCAAAGTCAAGGAAATGAGTGATATAGACTATTTACAATTTGACCTAAACAATTTAAAATTTAATTTGAGTTAATTTCAAATGGTTTTTAAATTTATGGGGAAGTGTTTATCCAATTTTTGTAATTGGCACATGTTGACAGATTTTTTGTGCGTGTATACATCTCCATGGGCTAAAAAGTTATGTGTAACTGAATTTATGTTTCCTTTTAGATTATAACATATCTTAAAGAATGTGTATGGAAAAAATAAATGATTTATTAAGGGTAAAAGTATTGATACAATAAAAAAAAAGACCACATAGAAAATGATAAAGTGATCTTACAGCATAAATTTTCTTTTAACAAATTTGTTTAACTTATCGAGGTAGTTAATCTAGGCCAATTTAAAAATAAAGGTGTAGAGATAGCTGTATCTTCTTAACAGCTGTTTGATTTGACGTAATAGTTCAAGCCTAGTTCAATTATGTACATGTTAGAACCAGTCGTTTCTCTCTCCTTTATGCTTATGCCAAAACTTTCATGCCTTTACAAACTCACTTTGATAAAAATTTTTCCTCTATTTCACCGGATTAATCTCGAAAATATCTAAAAGTAAATCATAGCCCCAGTAAGTGATTTCTTTATATCTTTGAGTTTATATAATACTAAATCACGAGTTACTTAAACTAAAATAACAAATGGATATAAGGTTTACCATTGAGGTTGCTACAATCACTCCCTAGATAAACTAATCCGAAAATAATACAGATATCTTAATTATTAGATCCAAATACAAATCAATAAGTAGGATTTCTGATTAAATACAATTATTATCACTACATAACCACAACCCATTTATTAATTTAAACACTTATCATCCTATGTATACTCAACTTAAGTTTGAAAGGAAACAATATTCAATTTGTACAAAGTGTGACTTGATTTATCTCATATATATTTAATTTACTTTACATTTAGCATATATGATAGATACTTTACACATTGTTGATCAACTATAGAGCTCTTCTAACAAACAAAACTTATTCTGATCACTTGTTGCAATTAAGTACACATACACCGACTCCATACAAAGCCTCGACCTAAACTTACTCTTTTCATTCAATTTTCATATTTTAAATTTTTTTTCAGACAACATCTACACACCTTTTACCTAATAGCCTATAAGTATTTTCTTAGACAGTAACTACACTATTAAATACATGAGCTGATGTTGAAATATATACGCTTATGCTGAAACACACACCTAAATCAATTGTTACAATTTAATAAGCATAAGTTATTTAAGCCAATTATATAACAACTAATTTTAGTGGATGTAACATAAGTTTATAAGAAATCTCAAGCTTTTCTCACAGCCTTAACATTTTACAGTTAATTTCCTACAATTTTAAGATAGTTTATTTTATAATTAAATAAAACAATTTCCTTATGACTAATTTATAACCTGCTTCGTTAAGGTGTATATAAAATAATAACAATGGACAATGACATGGAAGATTTTGTGATGAAGTTGAGAGCAGATGAACCAGCTAATAATCAATGCTTTGAATGTGGTAAGCTGATTACAAGTGATCTTATCAACAATAATTCTGTGTATGCATTTTATATCAATATATACGGGAATTTCAAACTCAGAAATGAATTCAATTATTTGATGTAGCTCAAAATTACCAATACTAAACGATTAAAAATTGTATATATGAGATTGATGCTGCATTACTCCATAGCTGCACCTTAGAGTATTTCATATGAATAAAATATAAAAGATAAACATTTATTAAAAATCCTATAACTCTATAATAAACGCTAATCCATACCCAAATCACAATATTTGTTGTGAAATTTAATACAGGTGCATACAACCCAACATGGGCTTCAATAACTTATGGCATATTTTTGTGCCTTGATTGTGCTGGATCTCATAGGTAAGGTTTAAAAAAAAATTTAGCTTCTTACATAAAGATAATAATTCATTATAAAGAGCTAATAAATCTTTGCTCCTATAGTAGATCAAAATATAATTTATATAATTCTCTATTTGATATTCTTAATTAACTTCTCATAATATTATATTACTACGCTATTCACAAAATTCGAACTCTAATAGGTACTATAAACTTATTATAGACTTTTTTATATGGCTATTCACTAACTATTACATCACTTTAATCTCCCACACAGTTTAATTTTCCTCAATATATATTCACATGTTTTATGTTTTTGGAACTAAAATAGAGCATTAGGTGTTAATACAAGCTATGTTAGGAGCTTAACAATGGATAAATTTGAATCATCTCAAGAACAGATAATGATCAAGGGTGGAAATAAACGATTAAAAGAGTTCTTCACCGAATATGGAATCGTTGATTGGCCACTTTTAAAAAAATATTCAACTAATGCGGCAACATATTATAAACAACAACTTTTATCCGAGGTTTACAAAACTCTCCCACCCACACCACTTGAGAAAGAAGAAGCTAAAAAATATCATATCCCAGCAACGAAGCCTGAATGGCAAGCAAATTTTGCAAATAACAATAAATACAACAGGCGTAACATTGACCCCTCTGATTCTGAATATTTCCATGATGGATCTAATCGCTCATCATCCAATTCATCGTCGAGAAAATTTGACGATATGACTGAAGTGTTCTCAGGGATGTATAACAATGCAAGAGATATAACAAAAGAATTAACTGGGAAAACAATAGCAACTGTACAAAAGAGTGGAGTTATTGATTCTGCGAAGTCTGCCTTAAATACTAGTTCCTCTTGGATAGATAATTCCACCAAGGACTTTCGAAAAAATATCAGAGATGAAGAATGGTGGAGATCTACTTCCGAAAATCTGACTCAAAGAGCTAATTCTCTAAGTGAAAAAATGTCATCTGCAGCTGAACAAGCCGCTAATTCTGCATCAGGTTGGTGGTCTAAGGCTTATGAAGGTGGTAAGAATTCAGATATATGGAATAAGTTAAAGTTTACGAAAAACAGTAACCCATAAGCAACTTCTCCGAAATTTATCCAATAATACTAAATATCAATAACTTTAGTAACTGGAAAATTTTCCACTCGTAATTATTTTATCACCAAAGTTACCTGTATCCAAGGGATGTGTTAATTATAATATAATTATACTTTCTCCGAGGAAATATTATTACCAATGAATTAATAATTGAATTTGTTACAAGACATCATTTCAACTAAAATTTCACTTCTGCTATTTTAAGATTTTTTTGTTGTATTAAAATCAAATACTAAATGAGCATTACAATAAGGAATATCAAAAACTTCTTTAAAAAATAAAAAACATACCTTAAAATCAAGAAAACTTCATTATGAAACAAAATATAGATTGAGAGTACATAGTTTATCTTTTATTATCTGTTTAAATCAGATAATTCCACAAAATTTTTAAATTATGATACTTCTTAGCTTTTTCGACTTGAGTATGTAATCCATGATTAATACCTATTTTGAACATGACTACACTTTTGAAGATTTTGAACTTTTTCAGACTTAAAACTTAAAAGTTTCACTTAAATACTAAACTCTAGATTTCCTCATGATTATCAAGAGTCTATTTTGAGTTTCTTTCATTCTTTAGAAGATATCAAATCAACAATTAGGAAAATTTTAAGCTATGTTATTATAATCATCATTTAACATAATTTTAGAATCTCCCAGTTATTTTATAAGGGATAATAATGTTTCACTTAATCTAGGGAGTACAATTGAAGTTAGTAATTGTAATTTATCCATAATAAATCATTATTTTGTTCGAAGTAATTATAAAATTTGGATAATTTCAATTTTTAAAGTTGAAAGTCTTTATCGTTGATACTGCATTGGATTTAAATTTGATTAATCAAAATAAATGGGTTTTACTCATAAACCAACAATTTTTACTAATCATTTTTGAATGACCTTATATAATTCACACCGTCAAATCCTCTAAGTTTGAATTATTTTATCCTTGTCCTGGCAGCAATAATTCAAAGTATAATCTGTGATCCTAAAACTCCAAAGTTACATATTGTTCAATTACATGAAGCAACAAATCATGGCGGGTATATTTTTATTCAACTATCATTAAATTGATCTACTTTGGTGTGTTTTATAATTGAAGTTTTTCAATAACAAGTGTATCTAAAAATATAACGCGCTTTTCAACTATTACAATTTTTTTGTATAATTTTCATTTGTCTACTTTCCATTTCTTCACACAAATTAACATGATATATATCAATTTTATTAGATAATATGTTTAATTTTGTGAGGCTACTAATTTATAATTAGAAAATAATGTAAAAAGTTTTATATGTAATTTAAGCTAATTTATCACAGGCTATACAGCTTAAGCTACAAGAATACAAGATTTCGTTGGATTCTAAGCCCCATCTGTGAATTTGATCAAATAGATCAAAGTCATTTATTGGGATCCTGTTGAATTACAAAACAGTTCCAAAATAAAAATGTTATTGATTATTTATTAAATCAAAGGAACAATAACCTAATTGCTACGACTAATAATTATAAACTAGTTGTCAAAACAAATTGCTAAATCAAATATAAAAATAAGAAACTGAATAAATTAATTTACAAACTAAGAGCTAAATCAAAGCGTAATTTATAAAGTCACTTTGAGAGCTCTATTTGAAAATGTATATTTACACCTAAACATGTGTACAGAATTTGAACCAATTTAAACAATTACTTTCAAGACGAGTTAACATCTAAATTGTTTCGTTTACTGAACATATCTACATAAATATGGATATGTTGCATCAGTTAAAACTGCTCAAATTTATATAAAAACTTGCATTTTTGTGCCACATTTAAGGGCTAAAATCACTAAAATGATCAATTGATGATTTTAAGAGTTAAAACATAATTTATTTTACAATTTTATTCACATAACCTTTCACACAATTATTAAATTTATAAACACACTAGGAACAATTTAAACACAAAAATTACACATTATTTAAATAGTAACTGAATTACTCTATAAATCAGGCAATTCTCAGCACTTTTTATTAATTTGTTAGGCAACATTCCTGTTTAAGATTTGTTCTAATCACATATATGTATACATATTTCAAACGTGGCTATTATTTTTTTTTTACGAATGTCTATCAGTTTAAGGTTTCTCTTAACTGTTTATTTACTCACATTCCTATTTAAAGAGACACACACCTATTCAGTGTCTTTTTTTTGGCAAAATTTTGTTTAAAAAATTATACTTCCTAGAATAATTCATCTTGGAGGGTAGCACCAAAATACATAAATATTAACTCTTTTAAAGAGACATATCTTGCATAAATTTCTTGATCAAAGCATTAAAATCTTCATAGTTTGTTTTGTTTAAAAAGGCTCAAATAGCTTTCAAATAATGAATTATAAACTCATAAGGCTACATACATACATCTACATGTAATAATCAAGCATGTAAGCTTACAAGGTTTTAGGGATTGTATTTAGTCTATAAAACATCATTAATTGAAAAAGTTTTTCCTAGTGAACCTTGAACTTTATACACCGAATTTTTTTCACCAGACTTTTGACCCAAACAACACATTACCCGTTACGCCATATAAACTAAAATTTTCAATACTCCATCATCCGAACTGTAACAATCCTAGTAAACCCAAACTTTTGGAAAAACGCTTAGCTTCCCCAGCAAAAACACCGAACCCTCACCCAGCTTGGCTTGACTAAATTATATTGCAACATACTTAGGCAAAACGAGTCACTCCTCCTGTCTAAATATTACAGCCTTACCCATCTTAGCTTTTCTGATTTATACAACAGAATTTAGATCTTATTTGACTACTAAAATGGTGGTTTAAAGCCAACATATTACTTTATGAAATGCACATCAATTCAACCAAATAACGAGCACTCACACTGATAATGTTGCATTTGATTCTCACTAGAAAACAAGGATATCTCTTTATATTAAGATCACCCTGACTAATTCGATAGATCCTTTGTTAAGATTTATTTTATAGTTTGTTATTACACTGATCCTGTAAGCTAAAAAGTACAACAAATTCAGAGAGCTGGGACAGGCCAGCAAAGATTCTTGTCTTGCAACTTTCATCTGTCTTTTGAGATAAATAGTTCTTGATACATTTACGAAACACTGTGAACTATTTGTTTCGGACAACGGAAACCCAAATACCAACCTAATATTTAACAGACTACATATTATTTCATTCTCATTATTTATATTGAATTGAGGATTATATTTACTATGACGAGACACCCGAAAAAGTATTTCGATGAAATGTTAAGATGATAATCAAAGTTAAGTCCTAATTTATAGCTACTTTTCACCCAAACTATTACAGATACTGGGTATATTATATATTTGAACCTTTATATGATTAAACATCGAGCTGGAAGGTTTTAATTACAACTTTATCTCAAAAATCTAGTAACTAGCATCGCTTTGATGTACCTTAGCCAAACACTCTACTATTCCCAGATCGCTTGATCTGTTACTTTCTAAATAATTATGGAAGACCCATCAGTGCTTCAAAGTAATACTACTCAAATTGATGAACTTTCAAATCCGTTAGGGGGTGAATCATTTTCTCTAACGTGCAATTACAACAACTACAACCACAAGAATGTGGGAGGGACGTCAGGGACCCTCTTAAACCCTCCAGATATAAATTTTGCATATACTTCGAATGGAATCCCTTCCGCGTTCAACAATAACTCGAAATCACTCATGAAAGAACTCGATATATTAGTACAGGAGATGAGCACTGCCTGTTCCTTAAGCAATGAATTTTTCAATGAATTGGCTGCCAAGGTGAAAAGTGAAGATCCAAATGAACGCTGCCAAGCCACCCACATCCTCCACAGATCTTTAAAAGAAACTCTTGGCTACAAAACTTCAAGCAATAGCATGGATATTAGATACCCTGTGACTCTTAATGGAAATTCTGAGCAAGGAGCACGAGCTCATACTCCTAATTTTAAAAGTTCTCTTCGGCCTTATGAAGCCGGGATTAACCTTGCCAACACATCTGATGAGACTCCTATCATCGAATTAACATCTCAAAAATTGATTGAAAATGATCTAATCCCACACTTTATGAATTCTTTAAGTTATAAGACTCACATAAGCCTCATTTCTGAATCTATTTCACTTTTAGCACTAATCTTCTCCAACAAAAATTTACAGTTGAGACCTTTGGCAAACCCAAGCTTTGTCAATAATTTGATTGACATCCTAAACATTTACAAAGTTAACTTCAACGTTGAAATTCGTAACAACATATTTGCAATCTTAGCTATATTTGCCTCGCATAGCATAGAATTACGTGATCTCATTCTACACTCTCATGATGGTATTAGAGTTATTGTTGACGCTTCCATGTTAAAAATGGATGTTTCTTCGATATCAGCTTGTAGTGATATATTTTTCAGTTATCGACTATCTCACTTGTCGGATATAACTCTTGTCTTGGAATTTTTTACCGATTGTTTTAACGTAACAACAGACACAGATATGATTACTATAATTTGTAGAGCCTATATCAAAGTGATTGAAGATCTTCAATACTTTGGATTTCTATATAACTATAATGTTGTAGCTAATCTTATGGATGTCCTGAAAGGCAATGATTCTGTAGCTCGATTCGAAGCACTGTCTGTCTTTTCAAAAATTGCTTTCCAAGGAAATAGAGATGATATAAACTATTTAATAAAGCATGACATAATAAATGTCTTAGTGAACCTTCTTGAAAATTCAAGTAATGTACCTGCTCAAACACGATCCCGAACCTGCAACTTACTTGGTAATATTGGATATGAAACCGATGCGGAAGTACAATTGCTTATTGAACACAATGTCTATCCAAAACTTATTAACATTTTCCGCTTTGACCCTGATCTCAGCACTCGAGCAGAGGCTGCATACGCTGTCTGCACAGGAGCCTGTCGAGCCAATTGCCAGCAAGTGGGAAACATCATGTCTTGTACTTCTACACTTAAAGACAAGGAATATAAAACTCATAACAATTGCATGAAACTTATTGCTGATATGCTTGAACATGTCAGTGCCTGTAACCCTCATGACTCAAACAACCTCAAGCTATGTCTAGCAATACTAAAGGGCCTTTCCAATGTTCTAGAGAAAGGTTTGGAAGAGGGAATAAATCAAGGTCTTCGAGAAAATCCTTATGCGTTTTTTTTTCGTTCTGTCCAGGTATGTAAGCCTTCTAAATTTTTCGTCCTTAATTATGTTTTTTGAGAAACAGAAAGTTGACACATTATCAAACTTTTTTAATTGAAATATTTTCTTTTCTTTCTTTCTCCAGGGCCACATAAAACTAGCACAGTTACAATATTTTCCTGAACTCAATGTGGTCAACACTACTAATGAAATTCTTTCCAAATATTTCGCAAACAATAGCTAGACTCAGTCTAGTTGTAACAATATCCTTATAGTAGCTTTTTTTTTTATAGTTTATTCAATTAGCATTTTTATTTCCGCAAAATTGAAATTTTTACCAGCTCTATGAGAATATGCAGACTAAAAAAAAATTAGGTAGCCTCTAAAAATTATGTACCTTGTTTTATTTTACCAATGATGCTAAATAGTACTAGATTCAACGAATTTTTTTGTATTGAAAACATTTCTACCCATATTGACTTAAACAGAATTCTCAATATAAAAAAAGCTTATAAACAAATTCTAACACATTTTAAATCTGTTGAGAATATCTAAAAATTGTATAAAACAAATATTTGACTATTATTTTAGCAAAAAAGGTGTAGAATCTTTTGAATTAAGCTGCCCCATAATTATTACAGAATTACCTTTGATTATGAATAACTTTATTAAATATTACAAGCAACTATAATCAACTATGCAATGGATGCTATTTACATGATTTCTTACTTCAAAAACTTGCAAATTTTCAATTTTTAAGTGTGTAACTGTCTATTGAATTTAAAAACGACTATAAAAAATATCTGATACAGTCTTCACAAAACGCAATGTTGATACTTGATTCATTAATTTTTTACATAAAATTTGAATTTCTTTTATTAATAATAAAAATTAATAGCTTTTTTTTTCGGTAAACAGATGGGAAATTAAAGTTGATTGTTCTTAGATAAACTATGTTACAGACTTTATATATACACACGCACAAGGACTAAATTAATTACGGAATCAGTAACATCCATGTATATATCATATATATAAGTACACATTATAGTATTTTCAAAAGTGATGCAATCAAATGATCATGAGTTAAGAACATTTAGCTGATTAGGCAATTAAATTAATTCACTTTGAACAGTTATTTAGAACAAATTAGTTTTGAATTTTTCCGGCCTACAAATTATAAAGCACAAAATATTCTTACTGAAATCATTTGTTCTCAATAACTAAGATGATTATACAGGAAAATATTTTAAATGTACTAAATGTTATTGTTTTTCTAAATTTTTCGATCCTTTATAAAATTTCTTGCTCTTTAAACAATATTTTTGTGTGTGTGACATCACTGATAAGTAGTGAAAATATGCTTGAACATGATATTCGCTATTTTAATGTTCGAAGGTAAAGAATTAATTTGGGAATAAATTTAATTTGTGAGCGTATATAATCAAAAACATAAGAAATTTTGAAATAATTTGATATAAAAAGAAATTATAAGGCTATTTACTTTTTTTATAGACTAAGCTCTGTAATTCTACAACATCTAGGATTTGTCATTTGGTATAACCAAAAATGTGTAATTCTATATAAACCAAAAAGTGTACCTATGTGTGAGCCAAAATAAGAAAATAGATGCGTAAATTTGTTATTTATAATAGTTATAAAATTTACAATAAACACGTCTATTAAATAATTTGTCTAAATTTCAGTGAAACGTGTTTCAATGATTGTATTGCTTTATAAATTGTTATTTTTCATAAATAAAAGTGTTTGAATTAAAAAAAATTTTCATCTGATTGGCTACTTCACAGTAACATGTTTGCTACTGAAGTTAAAAATTGCGTTTTCAGTTAGATATTAGGTTCTAAAACATATATTATTATGAACTTTAAAAATTAAATTCAAATGTAGAAATAAAGTTTTGTGTGTATATACAATTAGATTTACGCATTTGAATCATTTTATTCATAGAGAATTGTTACTCACCAACTCTATATCTCCAAGTAGTGTTTGTTATATATGCATTTATGCGTATGTTTTTATGTTTAGCATATATACTTGTATGCTTATTATGCGTGTATGTGTGTGTATGTGTGAGTAATGTTGTATGTGTGTGTGAGTGTATGTTGAGTGTGTGCGTAAGTTATATAGTGTGTGTTAATAGCTTAGTGTGTGTGTGAGTTTATTGTGTGGGTGCGTGAGTTACATTATGTTTGCTCGAGTAGAAGGATGTATGCATATAGTGTGTGTATGTGAAAAAAACATATATATAGGTAAAGGTATATCTATCTATAGGCATATGTGTGTTTTTATCAGTGGGTGTGTGTTTATATTTATGTACACATTTATATGTACATACGTATGTGTAGTTCAAAAAAAATAAACAATTTAAAATGTTAAAACCAAGCTTACACAACTAAACCTTTATCATTATTCAATGAAACATCTCCAACATAGGTTTATCTATGTTTAAGAGTACTAATTCCTTATAATTTAATAATTAACCATTTTTAAGCATTAAAAAATTACAATCTCACACATTCCCCCTTAAAACTATGTAATATATCCTATAAGATTCATTTGGGAATCTTTATTATTTTAATCAAAAATTTACTTGTATATTCCTAAACATATCCTCCGCAAAGAGTTGTGTGTGTGTATTGTTTTATCCACACACACATAAGTGTTATACATTATCTTATAGATAATAACTTTTTGCTGTTTTAGATCATCTTATCATAAAAACTTATATCACATATTACATACACCATATACATCAGCAAACATACCACACTCATATCCTGTAATACAGATCACACTTCACACACAGCGCATCATACACATTACACACATTACACATACCTCACAGACCTTACACACCCCACCGACCACTCACACAACACATAATCTTGAAACCTTCTCTGAGCACACCATATGACGAAATCTCTAATATAGTAACCTACAAACTATTTACATCTAACCTCTAGGATAGTAATATTACACAAAAACAAAAATACCTCCAATCACAATCTACACATATCCCACAATTAAAAACTATAAGTACATTCTTCCAGATGGACAACAACTACTACAACGTAAATAGGGGGACACCTCATCAACCTCAACATACACGCGCTTCACAGTATGAACAGCACATGTTCAGAAATCAACCTAACCCTACACAATTAACTAGTTGGGATGAATTAGGTGATTTGTTTGGTGAGAATGACGATCCACCCTACGAATACTCACCCAATGATAAACAAGTATACTTAACAGAACAATTAACATCTTCTCAAGGCTTTGATGAGGTGGCGGAAGACGACAAGGCCGATGAAATGTTTGACCAGGAGTTGGAAGAAGAATATGAAGAAATAGATCAGCAAGATAGTTGGTCGGTTATTGGTGCGTGTATGGAAGAAAATGGGCTTGTACATCACCAGATACAGAGTTTCAATGATTTCGTTACATTCAAAATGCAGAGTATCATAGATGAACACCCCATATTGGAAATCAGGCCTCAAGATCAATACAACCCCATGGATAAGGTTGATGCAAACATTGTATACAGGATGAAATTTGGACAACTCTCACTAAATCGGCCAATCAAGGATGACAAGGATTCCCCACGCCCACCAGCTTTGTTTCCGCACGAGGCTAGGTTAAGAAATTTAACGTACTCCGCACCCCTGTACGTTGATATTGAACAGCGTACGTACACCATCAATGAAGAAAATGAAGAAAAATTAGAGAATGAATTTGAGTACAAAAAAGTGTTGATGGGAAAGATCCCTATGATGTTGAAATCTGCGTATTGTTGGACAAAGGTTCTCGACTCAAATGAGTTGGCGGACATTGGTGAATGTTCGTTTGACCAGGGTGGTTACTTCATCATAAATGGGGGTGAGAAGGTATTGATAGCACAAGAGCGGATGGCTAATAATTTCATATATGTTTTCAAGAAATCACAACCAGCCAAATTTAGTTGGGTGGCAGAGATCCGCTCACAAATGGAAAACTTACAGGCCAGTTCTCCCTTCCACATAAAGATGAGGACACGTTTGGGTGTTGTAGGAGGCCGCTCAAAATCATATGGACAGCTGGTTGCTGTTATACCTTATGTACGTACAGAGATACCTATAGGTATACTATTTAGGGCCTTGGGATCTATAGCAGATAAGGATATTATACAAAAGATTATATATGATTTCAAGGATAAGGAGATGATGAATTTGCTGAAACCTTCACTTTCTGAATCTCAAGAATTTCGTAGCCAAGATGTGTGCCTCGATTTCATTGGTAAGAGAGGTCCAACTATTGGGGCTAGCCGTGATAAACGTATACAATTTGCGCGTGAGGTATTACAGAAGGAAATGTTACCTCATGTAGGTACACACCAAGGGAGTGAAACAAAGAAGGCTTACTTTGTGGGCTATATGGTACATCGATTATTGCTTGCTGAATTGGGGAGAATTACTGAAGATGATCGTGATCATTTTGGTAAGAAACGATTAGATTTAGCGGGCCCATTAATGGCTGCTAGTTTTGGTACACTCTTTCGTAAGATGGTTAAGGATGTGAGGCGTGTGTTACAGAGACAAATAGATAATGGTAAATCATTTGATATCAGTGGTGCTATACGTAGTTGTTCACAAATTACACAGGGATTACAATACCAATTAGCTACTGGAAATTGGGGTAAAGATAAGGATGGTAAAGTAGTTCGGACAGGTGTATCACAGGTGTTAAATAGGCTAACCTATTCATCCTGTTTATCACACTTAAGAAGGTTAAATACACCACTTGGTAGAGAGGGAAAGATGGCTAAACCTAGGCAATTGCATAATACACATTGGGGTATGATATGCCCTGCTGAAACACCTGAAGGACAAGCTGTTGGCTTAGTTAAAAATTTGGCCCTACTCTCCTATATTAGTGTAGGTACACCCGCTAATGATCTACTCTTATTCTTATCTGTAAGTGTGTGTGTGTGTGTGTGTGTGTGTGTGTATGTATGTGTGTGTGTGTATGTATGTATGTGTGTGTATTTAGATATTATCTTAACCTTCAGAATGTATTATATATATATATATATATATATAGTTTATATTAGATCTTTATATATATATGATATAAATTTTTACATATATATATATATATATATGAAATGATCTATATTTCCTTTAACATATATATAGATATGTTTATACATAACTATACATATATGTGTTTGTATGTATATATGTGTATATGTATATATATGTATGCATGTTATGTGTGTATGTATGCGTGTGTATGTATGTATGTATGTGTTTATGTATGTGTGTATGTATGTGTATTATGTGTGTATGTATGTGCGTATATATATGTATGTGTATTATGTGTGTATGTATCTGTGTTATGTGTGTATGTATGTGCGTATACTTATGTGTATGTGCACGTATCTATATATATATAAATATACATTTGTGTGTGTAAAATAGGATTGGGGTATGGATAAGCTAGAAGAGGTCCCCCCAGAGTCAATCAAAGATCGAGTAAAAATATTTGTAAATGGCCAATGGGCTGGTTGTTGTTATGAATCAGAACAACTTGTTAATACACTCCTTATGTTACGTAGAAAAGTAGAGATTGCCCCTGAAATTTCAATTGTCAAAGATATACCCTCTAAGGTTTGTGTGTATGTATGTGTGTTTATATGTGTGTTTATATGAGTGTGTGTATGTGTGTTTATATGCGTGTGTGTATGTGTGCTTATATATGTGTGTGTATGTGTTTTTATATGTGTGTGTGCATGTGTATGCGTATGTGTATATACACACCAAAGCATATATATATATGTATGTCAATGTATATATATTTATGTATCTACATGTGTATATAAACGTATATGGGCCTCATACACGTATATATAAGTCTACACACACCCTAATTTAATCCTTATATATTAAATGTGTAACATAGGAAGTACGAATTTTCACTGATGCTGGGAGAGCTATGAGGCCCCTCTATGTTGTTAATGAAAATCAAAAATTAGCAATTACACGAAATCATATTCGCCTTATGAATGAACAATATGATCAAGAACAACATGGCCAAGAAGGGCACGAACATGAGTATGTTGTTTACACACACACACACACATCAATACACACATATATATATATATATATATAAATCTTGAATATCACTGAACATATTATTTCGAGATACTGTCATTACTCGTTATATATATGAAGATACACACATACATTAAGATATTCAGATTATACACATTTCATAAACATTTTAAAACATACATATTTAAGATGATACACAGTTTGAGATACACCTATTTGAGATTACACACACACATAAACATGCATATACATATACACATACATATACACATACACATACACATACACATACACATATACATACACATATACATACACATACACATATACATACACATACACATACACATATACATACACATACACATATACATACACATACACATAAACATACATATACACACACACATACACATACACATACACATACACATACACATACACATATACATACACATATACATACACATACACATACACATACACATACACATACACATATACATACATATACACATACACACACACAATATTTTTTTTTAGATCAAAATGGAATTGGTTGATTACAAATGGATTGGTTGAAATGTTAGATTGTGAAGAAGAAGAAACATGTATGATTAGTATGTTTGTGGGTGATTTACGTTCAAAATCAGGCTATTGTCGTACTTACACACACTGTGAAATTCACCCCTCATTAATATTGGGTTTGTGTGCATCTATTATACCCTTTCCTGATCACAATCAATCACCTCGTAACACTTACCAATCAGCTATGGGTAAACAAGCTATGGGTATATATGTAACTAATTTTAATCATCGTATGGATACCCTTGCACACATCTTATATTACCCACAGGTATGTGTGTGTGTGGAGGTGTGGGGAGGTGTGGGGTGTGTGTGTGTGGAGGTGTGGGGGTGTGTGTGGGAGGTGTGGGGGTGTGGGTGGGAGGTGTGGGTGTGTGTGTGGGAGGTGTGGGTGTGTGTGGGTGTGTATATATATTTGTGTATATTTGTATATATTTGTGTATATTTGTATATATTTGTATATATTTGTGTATATTTGTATATATTTGTGTATATTTGTATATATTTGTATATATTTGTGTATATTTGTATATATTTGTATATATTTGTGTATATTTATGTATAAATGTGTATCACATAACCCTCTTTCTCTATATAAATGTGTGTGTGTGTATGTATGTATTGTATTGTGTATTGTGTGTATTTCTGTGTGTGTATCTTTATCACAGAAACCTTTAGTGTGTACAAAGGCTATGGAGTATATTCGGTTTAGAGAGTTACCTGCAGGCATTAATGCAGTTGTAGCTATTATGTGTTACACAGGCTATAATCAAGAGGATAGTTTGATTGTTAATCAATCTGCTATAGATAGAGGCATATTTCGCTCTGCTTTTTATAGGTGTGTGTGTGTGTATGTATGTATTGTATTGTGTATTGTGTGTATTGTATTGTGTGTATATTGTATATTGTGTATATTGTATATTGTATTATTGTATTGTGTGTATATTGTGTATATTGTATTGTTTATATTTTATTGTGTGTACATTGTATATTGTATTGTATATTGTATTGTATATTGTATATTGTATTGTGTATTGTATTATATATTGTATTGTGTATTGTATTGTATATTGTATTGTGTATTGTATTGTGTATTGTATTGTGCATTGTATATTGTATATTGTAAATTGTATTGTATGTTGTAAATTGTATTGTATATTGTATATTGTATTGTGTATTGTGTATTGTATATTGTGTATTGTATATTGTATATTGTATTGTATATTGTATATATATATGTATATATATTGTATATTGTGTATTATATATATATATATATATATATATATATAAACATGTGTGTGTGTGTGTGTAATTAGGACATATAATAGTGAAGAAAAACAACAGGGTAGTATGATGATTGAAACATTTGAAAAACCAAATCCAGATGAAGTTATTGGCCTTAAAAGAGGCGATTACAGCAAATTAGATGGAGATGGTTTAATTCAACCAGGGAGTCGTGTTTTGGGTGATGATATTATTATTGGAAAGGTGTGTGTGTGTGTGTGTGTGTGTGTGTGTGTGTATATGTGTGTGTGTGTGTATGTGTATGTGTATGTATGTGTGTGTGTGTGTGTGTGTGTGTGTATGTGTATGTGTGTGTGTATGTATATGTGTGTGTGTGTGTGTGTATAATACCTTCAAGATGTGTTTGAATTATAAATCATCATTCAAAAAGTACACATATAATTATTCAAGATTTCATAAATATTTTTTTATACGCCTCTTTATACACACTTGACCCATAAAAAATATATATATCATTCTACACCCCTCAACATACTCATGATTACCCATCAACATCCCCCTACATACATACACACTACATATACACACACATACTACATATACAATACACAAAACACACTAAATACACAAAACACACTAAATACACAAAACACACTAAATACACAAAACACACTAAATACACAAAACACATTACATACACAAAACACACTAAATACACAAAACACACTAAATAAACTAAATACACAAAACACACTAAATACACCCCCCCCCCCACACACACATACACACACACACACACACATACACACACACACACACACACATAGGTAACACCTAATCAAGAAATGTTAGCAATGGATACATCA